>APFE031424412.1:3947-23762 GCA_000404065.3 Pinus taeda | reverse complement strand
GGGGGGTGCGGCGGGTGCGTAGGTGACTTCCAAAGCACTCTTGCATGCATGTCAGTCCTTTATTTGGTTATACTGAGCTACATGATATCCCATAATAGCAAGTTTTTAGCGGTATCTATGTTGAAAAAGTATTATCCGATATTAACAACTTGTTGTTCCATTGCTAGCTTTGTGTATTGCTATGTTACCTGTGTTAAGCTAATAGTGTGCATAATTTAGACAAAATGGGACGACGAACAGTGCGCTGGGAGCCACTGATACTAGTTGTTTCTGGTGCTGCCGAGAAATTCTAGTACGAGCCAGATGGGTCACATACTTTACATGAATACACAACCCAATGAAACCATTGCTATCGAATTTTTACACAATTTACAGGATGATCATTCTATAAGAGGAAGGCGAATGATAATAATGGATGCAATAATAGCTAAGGTGTCCAGATTACTAGCATTCAGACCCATATGGAGGCATAAAAAATTGAGGCTACAAGATGCCATTGCTACCTTTCAGGATGAGGGACAGAACCTGATTGTCAAAGGCAAAGGAGTTCAACCTTCACCTCTTGGAGAAACATGGACAGAGCTAGCTAGAGTCGTTCAGAGCTATATCACATGTGATGGAAGAAAAGATGTGGTAAGGCCATGCCACCTTAAATTATTAGCAGTTCTAAAATAGAAATGTTCTATAAACTTGCCTACACATTTGAATTTCTTGTTGCATGACGTTGCCCAAAGCATAAAGAAATCCCGACATATAGAGACTGTCATAAGTCATCATTGTTTAATTAGGCTGATAGTAAGCTCCAACCTTGCCCAACAGTAAAATAGTTGGGAAGAATTAGTATTTACTATAGAGGGGGGTTTAGCCTTACCTGCTCCAAAAAAGAAAAGGACTACCAACACAACAAACATTCCACAGATATGTAGTGATTGTGCCAAATCAAGGACAAGCTTGGGAGCAGCTGAAAACCCCCAGAGTAGCAGCAGCCAACCCATAGAGCTATCTAGTCCTAAAAATGAGCAATATTTACAGTTGGGAGGATGGGATGACTGAGAATCAGAACTTGAGAAGGAAATAGAGCACTCTAGTGAAGAGGAAAGGGATGAAAAAAAGCTTCCTTTAACACCCAGGGCGAACCCCACATGTGACTTTGATATTGAATTGGCCTAGATTTTGGCCAATATGAATGAATTCATACAACCTAAAAGCCCACTCAACCTTAATGTTGAATCAAATAAATTGGAAGAAAACTCTGCCCACAGTAGGAGCATGATAGAAAACGTAATTGGTGAGGAAGAAATGGGGGCAAAAGTTACTCAGGAAGAGGTAGACCAAACTAGGAGTACACATCTAGAAGAACCTAGTCAGGTCAATTTAAACACAGAAGATGTGAGCCAAATAGGAGAAACAGAAACCAGTCAGGGCAAAGCCACAACCGTTGGAGAGCAAAGCCTAGATGAGCAACTGAGCTCGCTAAGAACAAGAACGGTTATTGAAACAGTTATTCCTCCCAAAAAGAAGAAAAGGAAAATTGAAAGGTTTAGAAACGAACAACAGAGGCTGCAAAAATTAGTTAAATGACTTAGGAAAAAGATAAGAACATTAAAAAGGGGGAAATTGCAAACATAGTACTGGAAACAATGAATGCAACCATTCAAACTGAATTGCATAATACAAGGGATACTGGGACTCAAACTGAGCCCATATCCACTCTAATTGTTAAGGAACAACATGCAGCTATTACAGAAGTAGCCACCCAAATAGAGAATGTACATTTTTGTAATTTAGCTGTTCAAACGGAGGTGATACCCTCCAACAGAGCGGCCACCCACACAGAAAGACTGATTGTCCATAATAAAAGAACACAAAATCTAAGCTTTCCATCCCATAATAAGAGTATGTAGACTATAAGTATTTAGTCTCATAATAAAAACACCCAGACATATGTCCAAGCCAAAGATATGTTGATGTGCAGTGACCCTTGTATAACAAACCTTCAAGAAAATTTGGCACATGCTTGGCTGAACATAGAACGACTTGAGGAAGAAACTGTTCCCCAACATAGATACCAGGAATTACAAAGGCAACTGCAGGATATCAATGCGTCGGAAAGTGAGGCCTTCGATAAATATCAAAGGGCAGAAGAAAGAATTGAGGAAATAAAGATCAGACTGGAGATAGTCATGCGTCAAATCGATACTCTTTGTTCACCATACATGGATGTTTTGGCATGCAGGTCCCCTGCCAGTAATTACGTTCTATTTTTGTTAGAAAGGTATTTACAGCTGAAAATCAAGGCTTTCGGGGTAGGGAAACCCATAGAATTGAAAACTGTTGAAGATTTCATAAACTGCTGTAAACACCATGGGGTGAAAGTTCAATGATTACTTTGTGAGTTTTACATGCATAATTTTTTATTGGGAAAAGAATTGGAGAAGAATCCTAGCCCTTTTGTGGGGGATGCACAATTTCAAGCTTTCATTTCATTTGTTGTTAACCAATTGAAATGGTTTAAAGCCCATAATACATTCCAAAGGTAGGAAAATGGATTGGACTTTTGGGTCATACGTGAACCGAAAAACCCACTACAAATGCTGGCCAAACACAAAAACTTTGATGCAAAAGGAAGGAGTAATTGCTATAAATATGAGATGCTCACATCGGGCAAGGTTTTGAACCAACTCTTAACTTTTCCTTGCAAAGAAAGAGAAAAAAGCCTAATACTGACATCTTCTTCATCAACTTCAAAAATGTCTAGAAAATTCTCAACATTCTGCACATGCTGCTCAGCGTTGACATTCTTACATTCACCGTCAAATCTCGGCACATATAGGTAATAATTTGCAGGGAAAGCATGGAGAACAGAAGGTAAAACAAGAGGTATATACCTATCTGGGACTATAAAAGGTGTAGGAGTATATACAAGAGCTATGGGATCAATTTTGTTTTCTTTAGGCTCATCACTCTAAAGAGAGTCATCATAAGATGTGGAAAAAGTAAGGAGGCCAGGATCAAAGGGAAACTTAGTATTTACACTTTTTTAATAGGTCGATTGAAGATTTTGATCACCTTTATCATACAACAAATTCTGAAAAACTTTCAGGACAGCTTCAAGAACAACAAAGACGTAATTTACAAGAAAGCAAACCATATCCAAAATACCATTCCACTTTGGATACCTGAACTTTGTGTAAGGTCCTTCCATTTTCTCAGAGAAAGAGTTAGTCCTCCAATGAAGTCTTTACAGGAATCACTAGGTGAATGATTTCAGCCTTCTTATGTTTGATCGTTGTCCACCATCAACCATCATATCTGAACTTGATATATGTACTGGGGCAATTAACAAGTTAGATGTCACGTTTACAAGCTAGACCGGAGATTGACTGAAGCAGCATTTATCTACTTCGCTGATGCATAGCAAAAGCGTTTCGAAGGCTAACTGGTGTAACTTCAGGCTTCGTCTGTAGCTTATAAAATGAACAACACTAACAAACAAACAATCTTTTCCCCAGTTGAGTCGCCACTATGTTAGAGCCTAGATTTACCTTAGGCTGAAAAGGTAAGCTTCTAGGTCCACATCAAACCACGCTCAGCCTTGTAGCTAGCCCTACGAGGACAGGAGAGGGCTCTCTCTGGGTCAATCTAAGCAAAAGATAATCGATGGGGCTTGAGATGACTGAAATAAAAACTAATTTTAGGCTAGGTATGAAGTGCAAGGATTTGATTTTATTTTTTGGGGGTTTTGTTGGAATCAAGGGAAAGGCAAATTAGGGTCTGGGGATGAAGGCCAGTTTTTGCAGAGTTTTGATTGGGGCAAGAAAGGCAATCATTTTGATGCTTTTATTTGTATAAATGGGGAGTTCAGACTGGTGAGAAGTTGAAGAGGGCAAGAGGGTATCAAGAATCCTCTTCAAACTGAAGAAAACATTGAGAATTAAACAAAACTAAAAGGTAGAGCACAACAAGCTAATGAATTCTACCTTTGCCACTCATTTGTTTAATTTCAGAAGCAAAAGAGAAAGGGAATGGTACATAATATCAGTGAACTTAAAAATTACATAGAGAAGAACACCATTAGAACACAGAGCCACAAGGAGCCCAAAAAGTGCTGCAAACCTTGGTCTTTCCTTTAACAAAAATGCAAAAATAAAATATACAATGGAGTGCCCAGCAATCCCAAGTGTCCAACCATGCTAATGACTGAAAAAATACATAATATAGACAAGCCTAACTCCTTCCCATGCCTCTAGGGGTCGAGCTCATCATTCTAGGAGCTATTTCAACCAATTCTAAACAAGGCACTGAAATCTAGGCAATCAAACAACTTGCCTATATATACTAGGAAACTGATTCATTCATTTAATTTTCACTTTTTAGTGAATGAATCCTCTAGAACAAGTAAAAATGTGCCAATATTACATCATGGTAGATCAATAGTTACATCAAAAAGTAAAACTAGTCAAAACTGGGCGAATTTCTGAGCTGAAGAGTGAAAATGAGGCCAAATTTCTCTATGCATCGCGCCCAAATTCTCTATGCGTCATGCCACTTTGGAGCTGATTTGGAGGTACTTCCTGAAGTCCAAATTGAGATCATGATAGCTCGTTGGAAAGCCCTGCTTGTCTACTTTCCAACCTAAGTGAAATTTCTAGATTTAGATGTCATTTGACCCTCCAAAATTTCAATCTCCAAAGACTGCTTCCTGTGGGTGCAAAGGATGGCAAAAAGGTCATTTTTTGTGTGTATTTGACCCTTTAGGTCACCCAGAACTTGATGAAATCTCTCGGCCATTCCTGAGCATGCATAATTTATCATAAAAAACCCAAAAATATCAAATTTTCCTCCATAAGCTGTCCCAATCATAAGCGCGCGCCAAGTGGCGCTACGCGTTGGGCAGAAAACTCTGTTTTGTGACCAAAAAAAATTCAAAAATGACAAAATTTTCTCCAAATTCCTTGAAATTTGGGCTGAAGGTTTATCATTGAGTGTCATGCTCAGCCAAAGAGGCTTCAGCCAAGATTCAGAGCCTATCATCCTTTTTGCGTTGTCTCAGTGCCTTCTTCATCCAAGTTGCCTGAGGTAAATATGAAGAGTTTGGTGTCTTGTTTTGATTTCCAAATGTGTGCCAAATAGAAAAGGACTGTGAACAATGGGGACCATGGACTTTTGTCAAGTGAAAATTGGAGTGTGGGGACAATCACTTGACTGTTTGGGAACTTTGGGCTTTGGGGATCTTTTATAAGTGAGATAGGAAGTGGTAGGGTTTAGGGATAGGGACATTCAAGAATGAGTGATAGTGGGATTATAAGGGAATAAGAGATGAATATTAACAATGATGATATTACAATGAAGGGGAACAAAACCATAGGTTAGGAATGGTTTTTGAACTATTTGGCACAAAAATCAAACTTTTGAAACTTGAAATCCAAACCATAAGGAGCAGTCTAAAATAAGGTAATAGGGTTTGAAATTTGACATCACAAACTCTCATAATCCACTTCAATGAGTACCAGACATGTTAATGGCAATTTCAAAAACTTCTTGGAGCGAGAAGAACCAAGCAGATTGGAGTTTTTTGAAATAAATGACAAAAATTTGAGTTCTGGCTCTGTGTGCCGCGCAACAACCCAACGCGCCGTGCATGTGCCACTTAGCCTATGCGCCGCGCTCTGCAACTGCAACACCTTTTCAGCCTTCAACGTGATTTCTTCAATCCTCCATGATTTGTCTTGGTTTCACTGATGTATCTGGGTGTGAAATTGGATTATTGGAACACAAACATATCTCTTATGACAGGGATTTTGATTTTTGATTTGGGCACACCCACTTTTGCAATTTTTGAAACCTTTGACACTTCAATCTAACTTTGTTTTGCTTGATTTGTGATTTTTTGACTTGAATGATGAATCTTGTCTATTTTTGAAGGGATAGATGGCATGGTGTAGTGATGAGATAATAGTGATGGGAGATGGGAAGAAACAAGGTGGGGAGGTGGGATGATTGACACCAACAATTTGCAAAACCCTAAGGAGGCACTTCTCAACAAGATAGTAGGGTTTAGTTTTGTACTCAAATCTTGATAATCAAACACATAATCAACACCAAGCATGAGTTATGAGAAATAAAGGACTGGATTTGACTTAATCAATCATGGAGAAACCAAGAAAATTTTATGGGTGAAAAGAATGGCAAAAATCTTGTGTTCTGGCCCAATGCGCCATGCACCAACCCAATGCGCCGCGCACAAACCCAATGTGTTGCGCCACCAAACCCTATGCATAGTGCATCTTTCAAGAGACTTTTGGAGACCTTCCCGATGTCCAAATTTGGCATAGGATAGCCCGTTGGAAAGTTCTTTGAGTCTACTTTCCAACCCAACTGGAATTGTTCAATTTGAAGTTTATTTTCCCTGTCAAAAATGAAATCGCCCAATACTAGTCAAAATGTGCCAAATGAGGCTGCCTCAAGACAGAGTGCTGTTGCAGTCAACTTTTGAAGGTCTTTCTCAACTCCAAATTGAGCTCATGATAGATCATTGGAAATATATTTGTGTCTAGTTATCATTTGACTCATCAAGCAAGTCATTTGGCCAACCAAGCTAGGAGAAATCTTGATTTTCCCAAGGTCACTTCAGAGGTGCAATCAATTCTCTTGAGGCAACGGTATTTTTGAAATCTCTCTAAAACCATGACACCTGTGTAAAAAGTGAAGGAGGGTTTTATTCCTTAGCCTATTTTGGACAAAAAAATCTCTCAGTTTTCCAAAATGCATCTTGTATTGCTCAGAAACATCATTTTAGTGAAATCTACCTTGATGTGTGGAACAAGGGATTTGTCGAAATGAATCGAAATGAAGGGGATAAGGGGCTTCTAAATTCTTGAGAAAATTTTGGGAGGTGGGGAGGGATGTTAGGAAGTAGGGGAAAGTGGAATTTCAGAGATTGAGTGAGGGGAATGGGTCCAAAAGGGCAAAACACAGGCCTAGCCTAGAAAATTGCCAAGTTGTAGCAAGAAACTAGGGTTTGTGCGAAAATAAGGAATTTGGGGGATTTTAGTGATGGGAAGTGTTTAATAAGGTACATTAAGGATAGGGGAAGGTATATGAACATCTGGATACAAGTTTTACTAATGATTTGACCATGCAAGAGAAATTGTCTTCAAAACCCTAGGAGAGGGAAATGAACCTTACCTAGGCACAACTGAAGCATGAACAAGGTGTAAAATGACCCAGTGGAATTTGACATGATGATGAAAACCCTTTGAATGATGGTACACTCAGCTGAATGGCAACATGGACCGACATTTGGACAACTTTGGCAGGAGTAAAAGCAAACCCTAAACCTAATGCCTAGTGACCAAATTTTGCTTGAAAACTCACTGTAATGACAAAAATTGACCTTGACACCTTAAAATCACTTTGTAGGAGCAAGTTTGATCACTGGAGGAAGGCTACAAAGACTGACACTAACATTGGCTCCAATGGGATGGTAGCTCCTTGGAGGTGCCAAGAACTGCAGAGCTTTGGGAGAGCAGACCAGTGCCTTATCCATTGGGCAATGGAGTCCAAACTCAAGCTAAAATGCATGACTGAAAATTGATGAATTGACGACACAAATTGACTCTCACTCAATTAGAAACTGACTCGATACTTAAACAAAACCGACAAACTGGAAAATATGCTCAAAATGGACCTTATTCATCAAAACCTACTCTAACTATTCTATTTCACTGCTAGATCAAGTGAAATGAAACAACCAATGCAACCATGTCAGCATCTTGGCTGTTATTTGATTTCTTCCCAAATGCTTTCTGATGTGCAGGAAAAAGGAAGAAGCGAAAGGCAACTCCCATGGAAACTCGGAATCAAGTTGACTGGTGATAAACTTGAAAAATATGAATTGGTTGGATGACTTCAAGAATACTGCAAAAGGATCTTCATAAGCATAGCTATCCATTAACACATTACTGCTCTGGTCCAAGTAATCTTCATAGTTGGATATCAAAATTTTCCTCACATCTGTGTTGTCTTTCTTTGGTGATTGCAGCAAGCTGCCAAAAGGATCTTGGATTTTGTGAATAACCAAACTCTGTTGTTGATTCCAAACAGAACAAAAGTCTCCTTTATCAATCTCATCATATGACTGCAAACCTTGATATGGACGTTGAAATGAAAAATCTATTAAACAAGACAATGAATGCAACTTTTGAATAAGATTATTATCAAAATTCTTATTTGGCACATGGTTAGCCAATG
This sequence comes from Pinus taeda, assembly GCA_000404065.3. Lineage (NCBI taxonomy): Eukaryota > Viridiplantae > Streptophyta > Pinopsida > Pinales > Pinaceae > Pinus > Pinus taeda. The sequence continues at coordinate 15,509 of APFE031424412.1, read as the reverse complement.
GGGAATAACTTTTACAACAAACATCATCCAACACACGAGCAATAGGATCATCAAAAATTTGAGAAGACTGCTATGATGTATCCATTAAAAATGTATGACATCTTACTGGCTGTTCATCTTTTTCATTAGAGATATTACGAAGATTTTGCCTTAGAAACTGAAATGATTCGAAACAAAAGGGTACAAAATCCTCTTGCATCATTAAATAATGTATTCCAGCTTCCACGCCTTCATCTATAATCTGATCTTCAATTGTGTTTGGTGGCTGCAAATGTGGTGCTAGGGAGGATTTTGTATCCAAAATGATTTCATCAATCATTTCAGGGGAAGATTTCTCATTAACAACTTGCTCAAGAATTTCGCCACCTGTCTCATCCTCAACATTAAAACTGAGAAATTGTTGACTTCCTACAAGCTATTCATTTGAAGATTTACTATGCAATTTACCCTTCAAAAACTGAAATGATTCAAAACACAATGGTATGGAATCATCTTGTATCATTTGATCACATGTGCCAGCTTCCATGTCTTCATCTGTAACTTGACAAGCAATGGGTTTTGGGGATTGCAAAGCTGAACATGAGAAGTCTCGAACAAGGTTGTCATTGCTTTGAAGATGGTCAAGATCAAGACTTGTCGACAACTGATTTCTGATTGCATGGAAGTTTTCTCCGATGAACTGAAATGAATCAAAACAAAAAGGTAAAGATCCTTCACTTACTTCACAATTTGCTGCACTTTCCTCGTCATTGTCATAGCTGATATATGATGGTTGATCACTGTACTCAAGCTGCTAAAAGTGAACTTCCTCTTCCCACAAACTAGCTGTTGATTTGTCTGCAAGATTAGCTTCTGTTTGGAGAACATAATCATCATCATACTAATCAAACTGAGGCAAATCATCAGTATAAAACACATTATCAAGCATACATGTCATATCAACAGATCTCTCATCTCCAAGATGATCTACAAAGCAATCACTATCAGATCTATGAAAACTGGGATAAGAAAGAAAATGTTTTGGATCAGTAACTTGTTCTTCTTCAATTAGCGAGCAATGGGATTGAACACTATACTCATTCCTTGTGGTGATCCTTTGCATCATCTCTTCTACTGCACTTACCAAAACGTCAAGCTTTAACTCTAGAGATGTTGATTCCTCCTGATCTATGTTTTTCGTCTCTTCTTCTTTCAACCTTGCCCTTCAGATCAGCAGATGCCTCTACATTTACTGCACTGTTTTGCATCTCTTCAAGTGTTACAAGATTCCTTTCTCTCAGCTGAAAATCCATTTCTGGATCAAAGGCAGCCAGGTAGTGTAAGAGAGTGGATCCAGGAGGAGGTCTTATATCAATAGGCATCGAATAATAAACTTGGTTAAATCTGGCAGAAAACTGTTGTACTGTCTCCCTTGATTGCCTTTTCAGTTGGTTATACTCTTCTATAATCAAGAAAGGGTTTTGTCCGATCACCCACCTGTCGAGGAAAGCTTTGACGAACTGCTATAAATCTGAGATGCTCGCATCGAGCAGGGTTTTGAACCAACTCTTGACTTTGCCTTGCAAAGAAAGAGAAAAAATCCTAATACTGACATCTTCTTCATCAACTTCAAAAAGATCTAGAAAAGTCTCAACATTCTGCACATGCTGCACATTCTTACATTCACCGTCAAATCTCAGCAAATATAGGTAATAATTTGTAGGGAAAGCATGGAGAACAAAAGGTAAAACAAGAGGTCTATACCTATCTGGGAGTATAAAATGTGTAGGAGTATATACAAGAGCTATGGGATCAATTTTGTTTTCTTTAGGCTCATCACTCTGAAGAGAGTCATCATAAGATGCGGAAAAAGTAAGGAGGCTAGGATCAAAGGGAAACTCAGTATTTGCACTTTTTGAATAGGTCGATTGAAGATTTTGATCACCTTTATCATACAACAAATTCTGAAAAACTTTCTAGACAACTTCAAGAACAACAAAGAAGTAATTTACAAGAAAGCAGACCAGATCTAGAATACCATTCCACTTTGGATACCTGAACTTTGTGTAAGATCCTTCCATTTTCTCAGAGAAAGAGTTAGTCCTCCAGTGGAGTCTTTACAGGAATCACTAGGTGAATGATTTCAGCCTTCTTATGTATGATCGTTGTCCACCATCAACCATTAGATCTGAACTTGATATATGCACTGGGGCAATTAACAAGTTAGATGTCACGTTTACAAGCTAGACCAGAGATTGACTGAAGAAGCGTTTATCTACTTCGCTGATGCATAGCAAAAGCGTTTCGAAGGCTACCTGGCGTTAACTTTAGGTTCCGTCTGTAGCTTATAAAATGAATAACACTAACAAACAAACAATCTTTTCCCCAGTTGAGTCGCCACTATGTTAGAGCCTAGATTTACCTTAGGCTGAAAAGGTAAGGTTCTAGGTCCACATCAAACCACGCTCAACCTCGTAGCTAGCCCTATGAGGACAGGAGAGGGCTCTCTCCGGGTCAATCTAAGCAAAAGATAATCGATGGGACTTGAGATGACTGAAATAAAAACTAATTTTAGGCTAGGTATGAAGTGCAAGGATTTGATTTGATTTTTTGGGGGTTTTGTTGGAATCAAGGGAAAGGAAAATTAGGGTCTGGGGATGAAGGCCAGTTTTTGGAGAGTTTTGATTGGGGCAAGAAAGGCAATCGTTTTGATGCTTTGATTTGTATAAATGGATAGTTTAGACTGGTGAGAAGCTGAAGAGGGCAAGAGGGTATCAAGAATCCTCTTCAAACTAAAGAAAACATAAAGAATTAAACAAAACTAAAAGGCAGAGCACAACAAGCTAATGAATTCTACCTTTGCCACTCATTTGTTTAATTTCAGAAGCAAAAGAGAAAGGGAATGATACACGTAATATCAATGAACTTAAAAATTACATAGAGAAAAACAACATCAAAACACAAAGCCACAAGGATCCTAAAACATGCTGCAAACCCTGGTCTTTCCTTTGCCAAAAATGCAGAAATCAAATGTACAATGGAGTGCCCAGCAATCCCAAGTGTCCAACCATGCTAATGACTGAAAAATACATAATATAGACAAGCATAACTCCTTCCCATGCCTCTAAGGCTCAAGCTCATCATTCTATTAGCTGTTTCAACCAATTCGAAACAAGGCACTAAAATCTAGGCAATCAAACAACTTGCCTCTATATGCTAGGAAACTGATTCATTCATTTAATTTTCACATTTTAGTGAATGAATCCTCTAGAACAAGTAAAAATGTTCCAATATTACATCATGGTAGATCAATATTTACATCAAAAAGTAAAACTAGTCAAAACTGGGCGAATTTATGAGCTGAAGAGTGAAAATGAGGCTAAATTTCTCTATGCGTCGTGCCCAAATTCTCTATGCGCCATGCCACTTTGGAGATGATTTTGAGGCACTTTTCGAAGTCCAAATTGAACCCATGATAGCTCGTTGGAAAGCCCTGCCTATCTACTTTCCAACCCAAGTGGAATTTCTAGATTTGGATGTCATTTTCCCCTCCAAAACAACAATCTCCCAAGACTACTTCCTGTGGGTGCAAAAGGTGGCAGAAATGTCATTTTTTGTGTGTTTTTGACCCTTTAGGCCACCCAGAACTTGATGAAATCTCTCGGCTATTCCTGAGCATGCATAATTTATCATAAAAAACCAAAAAATATCAAGTTTTCCTCCAGAAGATTTCCCAATCATAAGCGCGCACCAAGTGGCGCTACGCGTTGGGCGGAAAACTTTGTTTTGTGACCAAAAAAATTCAAAAATGACAAAATTTTCTCCAGATTCCTTGAAATTTGGACTGAAGGTTTATCATTGAGTGTCATGCTCATCCAAAGAGGCTTAGACCAAGATTCGGAGCCTACATCCTTTTTGCGTCGTCTCAGTGCCTTCTTCATCCATGTTGCTGAGGTAAATATGAAGAGTTTGGTGTCTTGTTTTGATTTCCAAATGTGTGCCAAATAGAAAAGCACTGTGAACAATGGGTACCGTGGACTTTTGTCAAGTGAAAATTGGAGTGTGGAGACAGTCACTTGACTGTTTGGGAACTTTGGGCTTTGGGGATCTTTTATAAGTGAAATAGGAAGTGGTAGGGTTTAGGGATAGGGACATTCAAGAATGAGTGATAATGGGATTATAAGGGAATAAGAGAGGAATATTAACAATGATGATATTACAATGAAGGGGAACAAAACCATAGGTGAGAAATGGTTTTTGAACTATTTGGCACAAAAATCAAACTTTTGAAACTTGAAATCAAAAACATAAGGAGTAGTTTAAAACAAGGTAATAGGGTTTGCAATTTGACATCACAAACTCTCATAATCCACTTCAATGAGTACAAGACATGTTAATGGCAATTTCATAAACTTCTTGGAACGAGAAGAACCAAGTGGATTGGAGTTTTTTGAAACAAATTACAAAGATTTGAGTTCTGGCTCTGTGCGCCACGCAACAGCCCAATGCGCCACGCATGTCATGTGCGCTGTGCCACTTAGCCTATGCACCGTGCTCTGCAACTGCAACACATTTTCGGCCTTTAACGTGATTTCTTCACTCCTCCATGATTTGTCTTGGTTTCACTGATGTATCTTGGCATGAAATTGAATTATTGGAACACAAACATATCTCTTATGACAGGGATTTTGATTTTTGATTTGAGCACACCCACTTTTGCAATTTTTGAAACCTTTGGCACTTCACTCTTACTCTCTTTTGCTTGATTTGTGATTTTTTGACTTGAATGATGAATCTTGTCTATTTTTGAAGGGATAGATGGCATGGTGTAGTGATGAGATAATAGTGACGAGATATGGGAAGAAACAAGGTGGGGAGGTGGGATGATTGACACCAACAAGTTGCAAAACCCTAAGGAGGCACTTCTCAACAAGATAGTAGGGTTTAGTTTTGTACTCAAATCTTCATAATCAAACACATAATCAACACCAAGCACGAGTTATGAGCAAAAGAGGAGTGGCTTTGACTTACTCAATCATGGAGAAACCAAGAAAATTTGATGGGTGAAAAGAATGGCAAAAATCTTGTGTTCTGGCCCAATTTGCCGTGCACCAACCCAATGCGTCGCGCACAAACCCAATGCGCCGCGCCACCAAACCCTATGCATAGTGCATCTTTCAAGAGACGTTTGGAGGCCTTCCCAGTGTCCAAATTGGGCATGGGATAGCTCGTTGGAAATTTCTTTGAGTCTACTTTGTGACCCAACCGGAATTTTTCAATTTGGAGTTCATTTTCCCTGTCAAAAATCAAATCTTCCAAGACTGGTCAAAATGTGCCAAATGAGGCTGCCTCAAGGAAGAGTGTTGTTGCAGTCAACTTTTGAAGGTCTTCCTCAACTCCAAATTGAGCTCATGATATCTCATTGTTAATATCTTTGTGTCTCGTTATCATTTGACTCATCAAGAAAGTCATTTTGCCAACCAAGCTAGGAGAAATCTTGATTTTCCCAAGGTCACTTCAGAGGTGCATTCAATTCTCCTAAGCAACGGTATTTTTTGACATTTCTCTAAAACCATGACACCTGTGTAAAAAGTGAAGGAGGTCTTTTGTCCTGGCCTATTTTGGACAAAAAAATCTCTCATTTTTCTCAAATTCATCATTTATTGCTCATAAACATCATTTGAGTGGAACCTACCCCGATGTCTAGAACAAGGGATTTGTCAAAATGAATCAAAATGAAGGGGATAAGGGGCTTCTAAATTCTTGAGAAAATTTTGGGAGGTGGGGAGGGATGTTAGGAAGCATGGGAAAGTAGAATTTTAGAAATTGAGTGATGGGAAGGTGTCCAAAAGGGCAAAACACAGGCCTAGCCTAGAAAATTGCCAAATTGTAGCAAGAAACTAGGGTTTGTGCGAAAATAAGGAATTTGGGGGATTTTAGTGATGGGAAGTGTTTAATAAGGTACATTAAGGATATGGGAAGGTATATGAACATCCAGATACAAGTTTTACTAATTATTTGACCATCCAAGAGAAATTGCCTTCAAAACCCTAGGAGAGGGAAATGAACCTTACCTAGGCACAACTGAAGCATGAACAAGGTGTAAAATGACCCAGTGGAATTTGACATGATGATGAAAACCCTCTAAATGATGGTACACTCAGCTGAATGGCAACATGGACCGACATTTGGACAACTTTGGCAGGAGTAAAAGCAAACCCTAAACCTAATGCCTAGTGACCAAATTTTGCTTGAAAACTCACTGTAATGACAAAATTTGACCTTGACACCTTAAAATCAATTTGTAAGAGCAAGTTTTATCACTGGAGCAAGGCTGCAAAGACTGACACCAACACATCCATTTACTCTTGTATTTGAAAGAACTATACTGCAATTTAGAAACATTACTCTTTGAGTTAAATAGCTGCCACATACTATGTACACTCTTGAAATAGAAAGTCTTGCCCATATTGATAACTAATGTGAAGATAATTAGGAGTTAAAAAGACACCTTTTATCACTCAACACCTAGAAGCGCTACCGTGAGAAGCACTCCACCTCTTGCACGATGGAGTAATTGTAGAACTGAGGACCTATGAGAACCGTGCCCTCTAGGTAATCAGTGAACAATGAATCAACAATGAGTGGATGGCCCTACAGAGAAATGTTGCCATCGTCGTTGAGACTGAGGCAGCTAACCAGAGCAAGAGGATTATGCAAGTTGTTGAGGAGATATGCCAAATGGTCCCAGAGTTGGCCATTCTGGAGGAGGAGCCAGTCAAGGTATGCATTTGCAAGTTGGCCACAGGGGTGCGTGACACTTGAACTGAGATGGCGCGGGTTCAGTTGGAGTTGAACCTACAAATCACAGAGTTACAGTTGAGGGCCCAGCCTTCAACTCCACCATAAGTAAAGGAATAGCGGGCAACTACTATCACAACAATAGTAGCGATGGTGGATAGTGCAGTAGCAGACTTCACACAGTTATTTGAGCAGTCATTTGAGGTCCTGACAAGATTGTAGGAGGGCCTCAATGTACAGAGGCTAGAAACAGAAGTGTGTGAGCTACAACAATGCTACGATGAGGTTAAGGGCACAGCGTGAACCGTCACACTGACACAGAGACTAGCGAAGTTGTAGGAGGCCATGCATCTGAAAGAACAAGTGGACACAACGTTATACAAGGAAGCAGTGCTCAAGGTGAGATAAAAGCCCTGGCTAGATGAGGCTTACATAGTGACAAGAAATATTGAAGGCAAGCTTGCAACTCTGTAGGAAATGCAAGAAAAGCTCCAGGCTGATAGTGCAGGAGCAGTGACTATGTAGACAATGGAAGATGCAAAGCAGGCGGCATCTCAATGCATGGCCAAGGTTGTGGTGATACGAGTCGAGCTTGAAGGACTTCGTGCAAAGATCTTTACGCCTACCTAGTGACTCGAGGGCGAGTCACAATGTTTTTGTTGGGGGCCTGTTGAGAACGAGATCCCCCAAAGAACGTTTTGGGGCCAAAAGCCCATGTTTTGGTCAAATTTTGTAATAAACCTGTAAAGACTCCGCATTTTGTGGTCAGAGACCATGTAGGTGTCATAAGTCATAAAGGGTTGTCCACCCATAGCTTTGTAGAGTAAAGTCGGTTGTAAGAGATCTACCCATGGTTCGTGTACCATGGGATTGTATAAAAAGAGATAAGCTCTAAGTAGTTAAAGTAAGAAAAGTGATATGTAAGAGATTCATAGCTCGGAAGTAAGAAGTCTAAGTTTCAAGTTGTAGTGTAGGTGGAGGCTTTGTAGCTAAGTGCGTAGAAGCCTAGGGTAGAAGTCCACAATTGAGTGCATGGACCCCTACAGCCGTGTGTGTTGGGTGAATAGAGTTTGTTATCACTTGGAGGATACCAATAAAGAGAAGTATTATGCAATTTCTGTGTCTTTGTTCTGATTAATGCATCTTATCATTTTATGTATGAATTTCCTTTATGATTCTTAAGTGATGCGCGAATGTGTATAATTATGTTGGATAACTGAACGTATATAAGAATATCTACTTATGTGGTACTAACTATGAGTATCTAATAAGATAAGTAATACACTTAGACTAGTTAAGGAATCTGCATGGTACGTTGCATTAGCAGTGCGAAAGTGTCTAGATTGAGGGTTAGGGCTGCACGAAGCTCAGTTGTACCCTTTCGTGGAGGTATTGAAGGACGAAATAGAGGGATTGTCTACTAATCCCTAGAGTGAAGTGACCTGAGCAAAGACAGGAATAGAGGGAATTAACTGACATCACAACCATCTTAGGGTGCAGAAACTTGGTTTTTAGTCCTCTCTCTACGAGCTGATGTCGAAAGGACCAGTAGTGTAGGGATTTGTTTAGCTAATTAGCATTGAACCTCGGTCAGGCCCCCTTCAAGCCAATAGAGGATAACCACTGAACTTGGTGTTAGGCTGGAGAACTAAGAAGTCAACAGGGTATTCCCAGGAATCAATGGAGACAATCACATCCTCAACAACTCCCTCAGGAGATACTGTGGATCTACCTACAAGTTGCAATACTGTTGTGGTACTCCTTAATGATCCTTGGAGATTTAATTTAAGAATAGTCTCCTTAGTCATCACATTGACGACATCCCTAACATCAATCAAGGTATGGGGGACAATGATACCATCAATGTGCACATCTACCATACTTTGGGAAAATCACTCTCCCCAACATAAAGTGAGACAACTGTTCAATGACATTAATGGTAGGGGTGACTTTCTTCCTCCTCCCAGGATGTTTGAAGCATTTCTCCTTGATTAACTTGTTGTAGATGGGGACACCCTTGATAGCTTGGAGGAGTGGGATTTTAACATATAAGTTTTTCAGTTCACCCAGAGGTTCAGTGTATTCTGGGGTGTGTTGGCTAGCATGGATTAGTCTCTCAATAAAAGGAGGTGTATTGGCTTGAGGAACACTCTCTTCCTTTTCCTCTTCAAGCTCCTCAAGTAGAGATGGAGGTTGATTATCTAGAATCACTCTTCTAGACCTAAGGTTGATTTATTAAATTTCCACAGCATAGGCAGGTTAAGATGTCTCTCCACTATAGACCTAATGTGCCTGCTTGTTATTTAACTTCGGAGTTGATTGAGTAGGAATTTGAGGTTTCTTAGGTGGAGTAGGGTGAAGGATATGTGGTTGAGGTTGAGGTGGAGGCAGTGAGGTTGGAGATTTGTTGTATGGGGGCCTCCACCCTTGTGATGGTGTATTCCACTGAGGTTGTGGGGTAGCATATGGCTGAAATGATTGATTGGTAGGTTGAGAATGGTATTGAGGTGAAAAACACCACTAAGAAGGTGTGAACCATGAAGGATGAGCAGGACAACACCAAGGGGGAATGGATGCATTCTTGTTAGGGTTGTGTTAGGCTTTAAATATGCCCATGTTTTCATCTTTTAATATCACCATTCATGCCTAAAACCCTATATTTTTAACTCATTTCGTACCCTAATCCCATAACTTGCCTCCAAATAGATATTTTACACTCCATGGTTGGTTATCATTAGTTTTCTTATATTTTATATGCTTAAAGATGATTTTTTAATGATTTATTAATGACGGTTTTGCTAAGTTCATTTGCCGAAGAGTTCCATTGCTGAAATCATTCACAAGGAAGTTATAATAGTTACTGTAGAGTTGAGTATGGAATGAGATTGTTGTAGGTGAAAATATAAATTTTGTGACCAATGGTGAAGAATATTAACATTGCAAGACTTGCCTTGCGCTCAAAATACCCTCTTTCATATAACCTAGAAACTATTTGGAAAAATTCATTACCATGAGGAACTAAGGTCAAGGGAATATTCCAACACAGTTTTAAGTACAAAATCGGGTCAAATTTAGATTTGCCTCTTTTTCGGCCACAACTACGGTTTGGATAAAAATATAATGACCTTGTAAACTTCTTCCATGTTCTCATGACTTCTAGAAGGTTGAATACGCACAACTTAGGAGATCTTGATTACAGCCAAGCTCAATGTCTTCGATCATGAGGATTCTCCAGAGAATAATTGCACTAATGATAGTAGTTGGTTGAACACATTTGCTTCAAGCAAATCAGGTTGATTTGGGATCAGATCAAAGGGCCTAGACTAGTATTAATTTGCTGAGTTTTCCATATATGGACTTATTTATATTTTGTATATGAATTTTTGCCTATAAAGGTCAACGTTGTAAGGAGTTAGAGGAGCTAATTAGTGCTAATTATTAATTTGTCAAGTTGTTGTAACACATTATGCTTTGTAATTGAAGACTGTGTTTCAAATAATATAGTATGGCTATGTTTTGAACCAAATTATTGCGATTTATGGTCTACTATAAGTTCTTAATTTGAATGTTCTAAATTGTTTTTACTGCAAACATTTAAGCTTGCATAGGTGTGGTAGGGCTCGCCATCATCTAGGAGAGGGCTTCATTATTAGCTTAAGATAGATAACTGTGTGACAATTTTACAGAATCGGTCTTTTCATTTAGTTATTGCATGAATCCATTAATTTTCCTGAGTGATTTCTTGGAGTATTTAATTTTATTTTAGAGCATTTGTGATCATTATAACTACACACTTCTCAATTGGAAAAATGATCAAGTGTTCTAAGTATATAGATTTCCATTTGCTAAATAAGTTGTGCTTGTGCCTCAGTGCTGAGCCATTCTCTATCTCCCTTGAAAAATTGAGTCTATTTCACTATAATTGGAGTATTCAATGAACAAAACATAAATCAATCTCGGTTATCTAAAACGATTTTATGTACTTATATAATTGATTCATGATGCGTGATGAAAGTTTGAAACGAATTCCTCCTGGTGTGCATTAAATGGATAATTTGTAGGTTAAAGGAGAGTGGAATGAGTGAAGTTTTGGTTATATATATATATATATAGATATATTATAATATATATTATAGATATATTATATAATATATATATGATATATTATATATATATATAATATATTATATATGATAGAAAGAGATAGATAGATATTAACTATGGATTGTGATTGGTGGTTTACATTTTGGATTGAGTTTACTACTTAGTCCTCTCATAGAAGCGTTATGATTTCATTTAAAATCGTAGTCCAAGTAACTTAAGTTGTGTGATTTAGTGTCGGAAATTCCAGTTTGATTGATTTGGAGAAGTGAGACTTAAGTTTTGAACAATGAGGTTTTCGTTCCAGCATTAATGTAATTTAATTTAGGGTGTGCAATTCATGTCCAACATTTCAATTTAATTTAAGATTGAGTGAGGAGATATTTGGTTTAAGAGTAGTGTGGTTTTCTCTATTTTGAGTTTGATTTGGGTTAATTGAATTGAGTTAAGTATAGTATTAGAAGCAGTGTGATTTGCTTTGGTTTGATTTTATTTAAGACAAGGTTAATTCAATTTGGTAGATTAAGGTAATTTTGCGCAAACAATAATATAAGATTAGATTTTTGTGAGTAGTGTGATTATAATTAGAGACAGAGATTGAATTGTCATTTGAGTTCCTTTCCAACATTAAATAAGGAGGTCAATTTGATAGGTTTATTAACAATAGGATTTAGTTTCCTT
>APFE031424403.1:21115-37294 GCA_000404065.3 Pinus taeda | reverse complement strand
CATCTCAAGAAAGCTATTTATGAGAAGGAAATGTTGGCAATACTACATGCACTTAAAAAATGGCGACCTTACCGAATGGGAAGACTCTTCAAGGATGAGGATGTGGAAGCATTGTTGTGTGCTATTTCTATTATCCAACCAAATTGGATAAGCGAAGCAATGGATGAATGGAAGAAGGACAAAGAAGTATGGCCACTTATTCAAAAGTTGCAAAAGATCCCAATTCAAACAATATTTCCACAAATTGAAGAGGAAGGAAAAATCATATTGGAACCTGGAGCAGTCATAGAAACAAGAACCCGACAGCTACGAAATCAATCAATTTCAGAATATCTCATAAGGTGGAAGAACTTACCAGCTGGATATTCCACATGGGAGGACAAGGATTTTCTACAGAAGCATCAAGAACTACTCAAGCGTTGAGGACAACGCTTTTTGAAGGAGAGGGGCATGTTAGGCCCCTATACTACTAGTGTAACCCCTTATTATTATTAGTACAACCCCCTTATTATATTGATGTACCCATGTAGTGCCCATATTGTTACTATTTTTCCCCATAGAAGCCCACTATTGTTATTATTGTGCCCTTACATTATTATTGTTATGTAGGCTCTGATTATATAATGACCCCTTAGACTCCTATATATAGAAAGGAGGTTGTTTCATTTGTATCATCCAAGAATTGTTCATTTATGTAATGTAAAGGAGGTTGCCCCCTCGAAGAGGCTGAATTCTAAGGTGTTGATCTATCTTTTCTATCTTTTCTTGAGTTGGTTTCATAACATAGGATCACATGGAGAAACATCACCTACTTTTCTCCATATGAATTGGTGTATGGAGAAACTGTTTTATTGCCAATTGAATTTCAGATCAGAACTTTTAAGATGGCAGCAGATTTGGGCATAGACCTTCATGAAGCACAACAATAGAGAATCCTGCAACTTAATGAGTTGGACGAGATTAGGCAGGATGCTTTTCAGCATACTAATCTAATCCAACAACAACGCGATAAATGGTACGACATATACATTAAGAAACAATAGTTCAAAGAGGGAGACCAGGCATTGCTATTTGATTCGAAATTTAAGAATTTTAAAGGGAAATTTAACACACATTGGCTCGGCCCTTATGAAATTGAGAAAGTTTTTGATAATGGATCTACTCGGGTTAAAACAATTGATGATGGAAATGTTACCTTCTGGGTGAATGGGCACAAACTCAAGCTATATCAGAAGCCCCAATCTAAGGAGGAATTTGTGGAAGAGATTGTGAAGAAGAAAGAGTTGGAAATGGTGGGAAAGGGAGTCATTCCTTTCACCACCTCTTCTTGATTTTATGCCATAATAAATTGATCTTACTTTGTTCCTTCTTGTGCTTAGTAAACCATGAGAGGAATGTCTATTGGGTATAGGTTTATTCCTTTTTCTGGCCCCAATGGACTAATTACGAAAAAGGAGATCCCTTCGAGTATTCTTTTTCAGTATTTCAGACTCTCTAAAACTGAAATCTGGCAAGCATGAACTGCCCCTAGCTCGCTAAAATCACAGGAAAATAGATCCTTTGGGATTTTCAAAATATATTCTGTCTTTCAGTTAATTTTTGGTTTTCTCGTGTTGGACTAATGTGGGATATCTTAAGGGCCTCCTTCCAACAATCTTGGCCCATTGACATCAACAAATTATCTGGGTTCAAGATTAGAGATTTTTGATGCCTTGAAGCTTGTCTACCTTAATGATAGGATATCCCATAAGCAACAATGGAGATTCATCATGGATCCTTGACTACTAGATCCTACAGGGGGTTCGACAATAGCCATACATTCACACCTGATAGGATGCATCGGATGTACCTTGTTCCTCGCTCTCATTAATGGTAATGGACCTCACATTGGTTAACAGACGACCTTAGTTGCTGGTAATCCAACGAGATTACTGCACATTCGAACTCAACACCTATATTCATGTGTAGTAAACTATACAAGAGAAAAAGTGAGAATATGGTTTCCTGCAGAGAAGTTTAGTAGTTGCATTTCCTATAGCAAATTACCTATTTTCTGAAGAATGAATTTTAAGCAGAACATTATCCTAAAGAATATGGAAAGTACTAATCATCTTCATAATTAGCTGAGGCCATGTAACTGCACAATATTGCATATGATATGGTTTTGAAGTGGTTTTTTATTCCAAAGCAAATGCAGTCGTCACCCAATGTACTTGACCATTGTAAGGTAAGATCGAGCAAGTATATTTGGCTTCATAATACTTAAGGTAAACAGATAATGGTACGAAAATTTTGAATTTTCATGAGTACGAGTCATGGCCACCCTCATGGAATAAGGTGACTATGAGTCGTTTGTGTCATAACGTGAGTTCCCATTCCTGATTATTATTTTGATGTGTTTATCTTCCCAACACTTATCCCACAGGATGAATCATGATGGTAAAAATGAGCACCTTCTGCATCATTCGAAGTTTCCTCATTACCCTACACCTTTCTTAAATTAAGCCATTCTTGTTCTTATCGGGTTTTGAATTATCTCGCTTCATCTTAGAAGCATATCAATGAAATGGATTGAACTCTACTCTCTCCCACTCCTAGATACTGTTGAAAATGCCGTTTTCCATCAAGTTTGAACTTCAGGGTCCTACATTATTGGATGGTTACCCACAGAGTAAGGCAAGGTTGGAGAAGGCAAGACTGCTGCCTATGTTCCTAAATTTTAGCTTGCATAACTCAAAGGTGACGAAGTCTTTTGATCTAAACTTAAATGGTGATAGGGCACAGGTGGATAATGTTAAGTTCAGATTGACGGAGGAGCTGGTAGCCCAAGATTGTGGAATTCCACGGGAAGGAGAGCATTGGTTTAAAATCCAACGATTCAACAAAGATATTCGTGCACTCGTCTCAGAAAAGATCATGAAAGCCTAGACTGGAGAAAGGGGATTCCACAGGATTACCTTAGAGGTAAGTACCATCGTCTCTTATTTCTCCTGCAGAAATATATCACCTATGAAGGTCGTTTTGGGTTAGTTTTCCTGTTTCATATTCATCTCCTTGACCATTTCCATGACGAACCCTTGAATTTACCATGTTATCTTAGAATGCCTTTGTTGAAGATGGCTACTTCTACCAAGGAGAGGGCATCACATATAGAGGAGAACCTCTATCATCACGGTCTTGTCAAAATCATCATGATGGAGGTTTTGAAGAAACAGAACAAAACATGGAAAGAGTTTTTGGTAGAGAATTACTTTGTGGATGACGAGAAGGAGCCTGATTTATCAGAAACCAAAGAGGTAGAACCAGAAGATAAGCCGAGAAATAAACCCTAGACCCTTGGTTAGTTGACAGAGGAGGTTAAGAAAGATGAGGAAGTGGTGGTAGTTGGGGAAACTGTAGGGAAGAAGCCTAAGACATCAAAGGGTACCTATGCTCCTGTTATGCGTTTTACGAGAAGATAGGTGATGAAGTTGGTGATAAAGGAAAGTACAGAGGAGGGGGTACAAAAAATAAAAACTGATAAGAAGGATAAGAAGCCCCAAGAATTGTCTAAAGGAAGCAAGTGAAGATTGAATCAACTTCGTTCATTGACAAAGAAGAGTGGGAGGTCGCATCTTTCCAAGACCCATAACTACAGGAAAGTGGGGATAAAACAGTCCAAGATTGCCTAGAGAGAGAGGAACCAAGTCTACCTCAGTCCTCTCAATGGAAGGAGAGGGATGAGGGAACTTCTAAGAAAAAGAAGACCCTAAAGGAGATGGAGGAAGCTATCACTGAGCTCATTGTGTCTGAATGGATTCTTCGGAAGGAAAACGAAACTCTAAAGGAAAACAACCTACACCTGCAAAAAGAAATGGATGAGTAGAAAGAGAATAATCAAAAGGCATGTTGAGTCATGAAGAAAAAACAGGTTTAGATCGAGCACCTGCAAAATGAGAATGAAGAATATCGAAGTAGGTTCAGAAATCTAAGTCCAACAGGGTGCAATTGGATCACCTGGTCGTAGTAACTACAACTCAGGGCAAAGAGTGAATTTTCCTTTGGCGTTTTAACATTTTTGCTTGGATAGGGGACATGGTAGGTGTGGGGGAGATGTTGAGCCTCGATTTTGTTCATTTTTTATAACATTTTTAAGGCCTTGCTTCCCCATTTAGAACTCTTTTTGACCCTTAATAACTCTCTTTCTTCCATACTATATGTGTTTTGACCAAAAGGGTGCTGTGAGCTTTAAGGTATGAAAATCATTTTAAAAAGTATCATTCCACTTTATTCTTGAGTATTTTTGAAGCTAAATGTTACCTAATTGAATTATCTACAATTTTAAGAGTTTTGACTGAATCTTATGTAGACCAATTATCTTTTGAAGCGGTTCCGTGATTTCCTGCAGACATCCTGTGGTTTCCTGTAGATATGTTGATTTCTTGTAACCACTCTGATTTCCTACAGCGATCTCGATGGTTGAGTATGTTCTTGTCAGCCTTGAGGAGAACCAAAACATGGGTTGTGTCAAAAAATTCGCTTACATGGATGATGTCCTATTAGCTGCCTCAAAACTACCACCGAAATTGCCCAGACCTTCAGTCCTCTCATAGATGGACGTATTGAGATATAGCTCCAGTAGCTCAACAAGATCATTTTGATCCATGCTTTCAGTCATGGATCAAACTCATCATGTCTATTTTTATTATCTTTTCCAGTTATTGTTAGCAAACAATTGCAATTTGTTAATTTTCCTAATTCGGGCAAGTTTATGCCTATGCACTTGTATAAATACTTTTATGTTTTATTTACAAGGGGGAGGATGATATACCAGGTTTTTGTATCAGTGTAATATTTGTCCAGATTAATATAAAATTCCATGTTCTGCTGATCTCATTGTGTAAACTCTTTTAGCATTTGAAGGGGTTGTGAGTAAGGGAGGGTCCCGTTTACTCACAACTCCAGTAGTTGAAGATTTCTGTCTCCTTTAATTATTTTCATGAATCGATAGAGTTATTGCACAGCTTTTGGTCCTCTTTTCTAATTTTCACTAGCACATGTATGATGGTTAAATGGTAAATCTTATTTGGCGAATATGTTTGGAGTTATTTGATAAAGATTTAATTTACATTGTGAAATGTTGAATTGTTATTTGATTGATCCATTATCTTTTTCTGATCAACATCAATACTTTTAGGTGTTGTAGAGGGACGATTAAATCTACTCCATAGCCTTTTCTACTAAGTGTTAATAAGGAAAAGAGATATTGAAGCTGTGTGTGTGTGTGCTTTTGTTTGGAAAAACACTTAAAGTATTAGCCTGCATATATTTTGCGCAACATCTCATAAGGTTACTTACTCCTAGTTGATGATTTATGTTTGTGAAATTATAAGTCTATAATTTTCCCAAACAATGGCTACCCTTGTATTGTGGCATCTGGTTTGGAGCCTTTCCCTGATGTCCCACTCCATTCCATTATAATATCACATGACACTTGCCACATAAGGGATGTACCATGGACCTGTCACTCTCTTAGATGTTGAAACCACTTAATATGGTCCTTTATTAACCTCCTTCTTGAACTTGGAGACACTTGTACATTCAAAAGCCCATTATGGAAGGGAATGGTACTGTGAAGTATCCACTTGGTTCCATGATTTGTAAGCTCATTTATCCAATTGAAATGATGATTTGTCATACTAGAAGGTAAGGAGGCACATTGATCTTATACATGATACAGGTGGGTCTTCGTCTTGGGGTTTGGTCTCCCGATACGAGGTCCAAGCCCTCTAGAGGGTCATATTGGAATTTGTAGGGTGGGTGTAGAGATCCATGGGCCTCCGCTATAACAGAGAGAAGATAATCACATCATGGGATCCTTCAGATCCACTCAATGCTCGCTCGTGTTCCATTTATTTGATGATGATGATGTACTTGGACCACCTTACCTAGTTGGCTACACACTTGCACCACACACTTGGAAGTTGTTCTAGGGTCTAGATGAGGATATATCTCTCCATGGGATATAAAGGGAGGGCTTGCATCATTGTTTCGGCCCTTACATATGGGGTAAAAGATTATTTGATCCACTTGGAAATCCACGAGGATGATTCTGTGCCCCCACAACCACTTGGGAGCACCACAGGTCATTTATTTGGAGATCAAGAGGTGACCTCCTTCATCATTATTTTTGGAGCCCTTCCATCCATTTTGGCACATGTTGCACTTCACTAGGCCTTCCAACAAGCCTCCTGGAGCTTTTTGGTGGGCTTGTCACCCATTAGCGTGTCATTTTTCACATTAGAGACAATTTTAGGGTTTTGTTAGGCTAATTAGACCCATTGAATGATTACGGGCTCATATAAATAAACATGAGGCCTCATTTGTAACTCATCATCACTTGGATTTGGATGAATGTTTCTTCTGGAATTTGTCTATAGCTATTGAAGGACGAATTAGAGATTATTTAATGAATTATGATGTTTGGGTTAATTCTATTGTATTTTGTAGCTTTTCTCTTGCAAATGTGATGGATAGATATACGTTTTCCACCATGTAAGTTTCTATTTTATGCGGAATTTTAATTCTATGTTTAATGTATGGAATACTGCATCATGATGATGCTTGTGTTCTAAATTATGTGAAAATTTTGAATCACTTTGGTAGTCTTGATTTATTGCATGCGTTATTCATTGGGCAAGAAAAGGTGAATGCTCCTATGGGTTGTCTTTGAAAACCTAACCCTAAATTCCATTAGTTGACAATTCAAAGTATAAATCCTTATTGTAGCTGGGTAGCTGCTTCATTAGTGCATGCAAATCTACAATTAGGCTCCTTGGATAGAATAAAACCCTAATTCAATATCATTCTTGACTCCATTCTCCCAATAAACCAGGCACTAGTCCTAGATCCTTTGTGATCACATTAACCTAGCTAAATATCATTCTTTTACCTCTTTTCTTCCTCTTTTCTCTGTTCCCTAAGAAAAGGATATTTTATAGGGTTTGGTGTGAAATTTTAGGGAGGGAATTTTAGGATTTTGTTCAGACGCATTTCTTCATTTATGTATCCTCTAGGCATCCTCTAGTTTTGAACGAATTCTGACGGCGCAGTTTCAAATAAATTGATGCCCTAGCTATCACACCAAAAGGGAACCCTTGAATCTCCTTTGAATTGGGGATTTCTTGAAGGTTTGCACTTTGTATTTCATCATTCAAAACCTTTTCTCTTGACTATTGGTGATCATTGGATGAGCCTTTACCACGTTATATCTCTCAAGTCTTAGTCCCTTATAGTATTTCTCTCTAAGGGTTTTTCATGGAAAGTCACCCTAGCTTCTCCCAAAGCTCACAGTTTAATTGAATCTTTCCATTGAATGAGCCATCCTTGCCTCACTTTGAACCCTAGTATAAACACATCAATCACAAGTGAGGGATTTTGGAAGTTTTGATCTTAGAAATTCATCATTTTTTAATATTCCTAAACCTAAGGTCATCCTTCCCTCAATCCTTCCTTGGAGAGCCCTTATTTTTATTCTAAAAGAAGAAACCTATTATCTAAGACTCTCCTTTTAATGGGAATTGGAAATCAAATTGTGCATCGTTATTGACCTCGCCATTCTAGTGATTTCCCTATAACGAGACTCCTCCCATCGGTGAAAGACATAAAGTGCAGAGGACATTGACTGAGGTGACAGTGGTTCCTTATCCACTTGATCTAGTAGTAGTCCCTTTGGAACCCCTCCTAAGACCCCTGCTAAATTAAGTGGTAACAAGACTTGAAACTCTACCTGCTAGTTCAACCTTATTTGTAGCTACCTCTACTTTTTTTATTTATTTCATTTGCATTAATTGAATCATGTGCAAATCTCATTTTATCTAGGCTAGATTCTTCCCACATAATAATTTCTCTTCTAGGGATTTTAGCTAGATGGAATTTTAACCTCAGAACCCCTCCTATCATGTACAGACCACAAAATGTGTAATTTTGTTTTTTGTGGCTGTCACCCACAGGTACCCCATATTGTCAAAATGGGTCCAAAGCCTTTGGCATATTCATAATGGAAGTTTACACCTTTAAAATTCAAACCAAAGGGACAACAAACACAAGAAAATGGCATTAAAACCTAGGAAAAATAACAGCTTGCTGATTTAATGAACCAATTTTAAAAGATTTAGAATATTTTATTAGATCATTAGCTATTACAAATGATAATAGGAGGGTGGAAAACAAATTGATTTATGTTGTCCCTCCCATTTCCTAAAAAAGATTATAAACCCTTACATTATTTTATGGGCATGAAAATCATGGAAAAATGTTAATAAATAGAGGTAAAATGTAGGCAAGTAGATAGGAAAGAAAAGATGCAAGCAAAGAAAATAAAATTCTATAATATATATATATATATATATATATATATAATATATGATATTAACTCCACCAAAATGTTGGCAAATGAAGTCCACCCCTTGCCAGAAATCTTGATGGTGGATTGATGAGGGCTGCTTAGATTCTTACACAATCAGCAAAAATTCCCACAAGCTCTTCTCCTCCCTTCTCCAACTACTTAGAAAAAAATGAGAGAAAAAAGACAAATCTAGCTCTTTAATACACCCTTCACACCATCTTGGCAATTTTTTCTATCAGGCTGTGATAAATCAAAAAATTTGCGATTTTTTTAGATCATAAAAAATCATGATTTTTAAGAGGTGATTTATCTTTTTGATGAAATAAATTATATACTTGCTTAAAATAGTGATTTTTTAACAAATAGTCAATTATTGTTGATTAAAAAAAACATCGATTTATCATTGATTTTTTTAACACTAAAGGAAACTACACCGCTACAACAATTAAACACTCGTAATATTACTACATAATAACACAAAATATAATATAATAGATTTGTAGCTCTCTAACTCAAATTGATTGAATTGCTTGAGAATAAATGATTAAACAGACCCAAAAATACATGAACAATCCTCTAGAAGGATATTTAGAACACTAATTATGGCTATGCCAATTTTAGCTCACACATGCATAACTAACAGTTCTTAAATTTAGAATCTACATAAATTACTAGAAACTTGATCCGTAAACTATTGTGGATATTCCACTCAACAGTGCATCACAACAGATATGATAAAATTATATTCAAAATATGAAATGGCACACTATTACAATTATATTAGATTTATGGATCTGTAGATTTACTGTTAATAGTGTGTGCATCCAAATTAAAATTATGCAGAAAATAGAGTGTGACAAAATAAAATCTCACACACACACATTTGACACAAGATGTGCTTTGGGAAACCCTTTTGGGAGTAAAACCTAGCTAGAAGGTGAGGCGACTCTGCTCTCTTTCTCATAATGGAAATATGTCTGCGAGTGTAAAAAGTACGGTCTGTGGCTCGTGGGCTACTACAATGCATAAATCCTTTCTTTGTGTTCTATCTCCTTTCCCTCTCGATTATTTTTTCTCATCTATGAAGCAAATGTACTCAAAAGAATGGAACCCCTTTTCCTCTTAGTCACCTTGTTATAACATAACCCAATAATGATCTAATTGGGATCGAAATTAATAACTAATTGGGAATAACTAGGAGAAATTATGCATGACACTCCCCTTTAATTATGACCACTACTACATGTTGGTCTATATCTCAACTAGGCTTACAACACCTAAGTTTTATTGATGAAACTCAAATATATCTATTTTCAATGGCTTTGTGAATGTGTTAGTCAATCATTCTTTTGATTTTGAAGATTACAAGTGGATTTCTCCATTGTTTATGAGCTCTTCAATGAAGTGATATCTTGCATCAATAATATTTCTTTTCTGATGAAAAACATGGCTCTTCGACAAAGCTACTATTGATTTTTTGTCATAGTACATTGTAGTTTGACTGTCTAGTTCTTGTTGTAGATCATTCAATACTATGAATAACCAAATTTCTTGAAAATTTTCCACTGTTGTTGCTACATAACCTACTTTAGATGATGAGATTGTGATAATGGGTTGGTTTAGGGATGCCCATGAAATTACACCTGAACCAAGATAAAAAATATATCCCGACATACACTTCTTGTCATCCATGGTACCTGTAAAATCACTATTAGTATATCCAAATAAAAGATCGCTATTAGTGTTGGAGTATAATATACCATATCCCACTATTCCAACAACATATCTTAGAATTTTGTTACATGCATCTTATAAAAGTTTTACCTATTCTGAGCTGCTATGGATTAGATAGTTCTAACTGTACATAACCTTGCAATTGGTGCAAAGGTCTCACCATTATTCACTTTCGGGTGTTATGCAATTCCTTCTACTACGAATTTAGCATTGTAATTTTTTATTCCACCTTTCTTATTCAACTTTCTTTTCTAACCCTATTTTGCACCTATGCAATCTTTATCTTTTAATAATTCCACTAGATCCCATGTGTCATTCTTCTATATAGAATCCATCTCTTCATCCATTGCTTTGACCCAATTTTCATCTTTCATTGTCTCTTAAAACCATGTCAGTTGACAAGTAAACAATACAAGATTTCAATTAACATCTAATTCTTCATATATTTCTCTCAAACTTGTAGTCTACGTATAACTTATGAAATCAAGTATAGGATCACATTCACTACTTTCTTGAGTAGTATGAGTAGGTTGAGATGTTGGAATAGATGAATCATCTTGAATAGAACCTCATGGGGTTCTTTTGATTACTGATTGGGTTTGTGAACCTTATTATCACTCTCAACAACCTGTTCCTCTACATCATCTTCTACATGAGGTATTACTAATCCAACTATTATAGATTTATCAGTGCTTTCCTTCCATGTTTCAATTTCTTTAAATTCAAAATATCTATTGATTATGAACTTCTTTGTTATTATATTGTGTTAAAAATCTGATGTTCTATGTTGAAGCAATTACTTATTCCAAAAACTTCTTTCTGCTACAATATTAGTTAAGCAATTGTAGATAAAAAATAAACCAAATGCACAATATAAGACAACTAAGAACAAAATGAGACACAAAGAATTTAGGTCCAATGACTAGGGAAAAACCCATAAGGAGAAAATCCAACCAGTTCTGTCTTCTATTAGATATCAATTTTTCAACAGAGATATAGAGTACAATGAGAGATCAAGAGAATGAGTAAGTTCACCGAAATATGAACAAGTTGTAGCATGAAGATCACTGGTAGCAACAACAAATGCAAACACTAAATCAACCTTCTTTAACTGAAGCAACGCTGAAACACTAAAGCACTTAATCCACCTTGTCTCACCAAGTTATGCTCTTACTATTCAAGTCTCTCTCTCTAACAACTTCTTCAAGTCTCTTGAACTATCTCTCTCAAGTTCAAATTCTTATTTCACAATGCACAAGTAATAGTGAGGTGAGATGATATGAGACACATATATATAGGAGGTGCAACGAATTCATGTCATAAAGGAGGAACAATACGCATGCCTTGAGGAAGAGTAACATATTCCATTTGCCGGAGTGTAACTCATGCCATTAAGGAGAGAGACAAATACCTTAGTAACTAATGCCATTAAGGAGAGGTATGCATGCCTTAGTAACTTATGCCATTAAGAGAGCAACATATGCCTTCGTAAATTATGCCATTAAGGAGTGGTATGCATGCCTTAGTTAAGGGGATTGTAACATATGCATTAAACAAAGCATAAGAAGAATCTTTTATGACATGCCTTTATTGAGTATAAGAGGAATATGCCATGTCTTTGATGAGTGCGTAAGAGAGAGTGTAACATATCATTAAGAGAGAGAGGGACTTATGTAGTTCCATGTGAGTCGTCAAGGAGAGAGGTGCATAGAGATTGAGGTAAGGTGGCTTGTAATTTCTTTTAATAATAATATTGTAGTTTCATAAAGGATAATAATAATAATAATAATAATAATATTAATAATATTGATGATTAATTCGAGATTGAACTATTGAGATTGATTAATGATAAGTTAAATGATTTTCCTTCAACTGTACTTGATTACCAATCGATGCAAGGTGATTTACTATTTTTGGAAAGTCATACTTGAGATGCTAGACATGACTTTCTATTTTTAGAAAGTCACTATAGAATTGTTAGAAATGAGATTTTGTTTAAGGATATTTATCCCTGAGTTGCCAATTTTCAATAATCCCTCTTAGTTAGGGAAGAATTTCTTTACAAAGATCTCTACTTTCTCTACTCCACTTTGTTCATCTCTGCTTTGGAAGAATGATGTCTCAATCTAATGAAGAAGAATCATTACAGGGGATATTCATTTATCGTCCTATATCCACTGATCTTCCCATCTTGATAGACTTTGGGGAAATTATCACTTGTCAACACATGGCAAGGATCACACACAACCAAGCTTTACCATAAGAGTCAAGTGGTAGAGCAACCACATCCACAATCTTTGGAGGGATTACCACTTGTCAACAAATGACAAGGATCACACACAACCAAGTCTCATATTTACTTGGGGGGATTACCACTTGTCAACACATGACAAGGATCACGCACAACCAATCTTTACCACACCCATTGGCCAAATCGGTGGCAATCCCAACAAGTCTAGCTTGTGGGTAGGATGCATATTGGGGTATGCCCTTAGCAAGTCCAAAACTTGATGGTAGGGGGGATTACGACTTGTAAACGCATGACAAGGATCATACAAAACCTACTGGAAAGTATACAAACCCTGAGGAGGATCCTATACAACCTGTACGACGACCCAAGTATGTGCCTCCAAGCAAGGGGAAGGTGAAAGTACCTGCAAACCTAGATGAATTTGACATTTTCATCGCTACCCCAGCTCTACCAAAAGAAGTCCCAGTAGAAAACTTGGTGGTTGGCCGTGTGGCGGCAATGAAATTTGAAGATTGGGATCTTGTGGATATAGTAAAATTTCCCCACTTGGCGACGGATGCCCTAATGGAGTAGATTGTCAAAGGGACAATGACAACGCTCCAGCCTAAGGAGTGGTTGCAGAAAGTGGACTGAGCTGGGCTACTCTATCTCTTATCGATTCCCCACTTCCTCCAGCCCCTGATAACCATGTTGTTTATAAAGCAGTTGCTCTGTCTAATTCATGACGAAATATTATGGGTCGGTAAACCCATTAGTATCACACCTGAACTTGTTCATCGAGTTTCACACCTTCCCTACGACGGGAGAGATCCTTGAGAAATTAGTAATAGAAGTAATGATGTTGCGATGATAGAACGATTAAAAAAGAATTATAAGCTTACAAAAGGGGAGCGGGGGTACGCCATTGATAGTATCTCAAATAAAGCAGTTCACGTCGCCACTCAATTGCTGGCAGAGAAAGTAATGAGGAAGTGTCGTGGCACTGAGGTTCCAACAGTCGTGATTGCACTTGCTGAAGAATGCACCACCAATGTATGGTTCAATTGGTCCTAGTTTCTCTGTGAAGAGTTTTTGATCAATTGCCGTGAAGTGCAAGAGGAGGGAAAAACTTTCCATTATGCTGGCTGCTCCTATCCATCATGCTGGTTGCCACCAACCTACCTAAAGAAATCTAGTTTCCTATCTTAGACTTGGAATGGATGAAAGCCACTCGATATGCTTCCCTTTGGGCGACAAGGGATGCAGGATGAATTGGAAATATCAAAAACTTTTGGGTACTGATGGACACGAATCTGTGTAAGTGGATCACTGCCTTACCCTGCCTGTCCAATGGGATCTATGAAAGCATGAAGCATATTGTTGAATTTAAGGCAAACATGCATCATCTCTACATCTGGGCACATAAGGGCCCAGCCCAGGTATGGACCTCACTCCGATTTATTGCTATTGACAATGTTATCGATGGGATTGTGGATACTTGCCCACCAGCGTGGCGTGGATTGGCGGCAGTAGAATGCAACGAGGCCGCTATCAGGCAGCAGAAGGAGGAAGATAAGCGAGTCGTGTAGCAAAAGTACAATGAACAGCTCGCTGTAGAAGTTAAGGTAGCACACGAGGTGGTTTGAGTGGCAGCAGGAAAGACACCACCAAGAGGGGCAGCGTCAACAACATACAAGGACAGTCAGAAGGCAACCCCTCAGATGGTCACAGACAAACCACCAATAACAGGCACGGATTCACCTCTGAAGCGGTTAGTGCCATCAGAGCGATTGAAGCCACAGAAGAAGGAAAAGGAATCTAAAATGGACAACGAAGTGACCACGCTAACAGAAGGAGACTTAACCAACATCGAGAACACTATTCGAGATGCCACTCGGGAGGCAATCGATGAGGTCATGTCGGAGCAACAGATTGTGTACACAGCTACACGAACTGGGATCAAGAATTACATGGGTAGGCACCAGCACTACTTAGGGGGCTTCTAGTATGGCAGCGACGGAACCATTATTAAAAGCCCAAATGGCTCATTTTATCCTGATTCTAGCAGGAGCGTTGCTTACCACCCAAACGGAGGACCGAGTTGTACTAGAATGACTTACAAGATTGGGATTGAATGTGGCTGCTCTACCACGTGAAAGTTTGCAAAAACTACACGATAGCGCCACAATTGAACTTCGTGCCAGGGCCAGCCACGTCGACCAAGTACTCCAAGAGCAGAAAATTAATATCGAACAACTACAGCTCCAACACGACGAAGCAGTCACACAAAAGCAGCAGATGGAGAAGGTAGTAGCGAAAGCCTGTTTGAGTGCCCTAGAGTTAGAAATTGTGGAGGACTTACCCATTGAGACACAGATCCATACACTGGCTACGAGGTTCCAAAAGAAAAAAGAGGAGGTCGCGCAGATCTAGCTAGAGCTCAACATACAGATCATGGACTTAAGACTGCAGGTTCCATAATCGACGCCACTAGAGATCCTAGAGCAACGCAGGAACATTATTACTATGGGGCGCGTGATACTCACACGGTCAATGGCAGAATGTACCGAGCTTCTAACTCAGTCTATTGTTACGATCACTACCCTTCAGGAGGATCCAACACTTTGTCAATTGGAATCCGAGGCCCAGGAGCTCCAGCAAGCTTATGATCAGCTCAGAAAGATCGTGCAAACCATTGCTATCATGCAACGCTTAGCTAAGATGAGGGAGGTGCAGGACATGAAAATCCAAGCCGATGCCGCTAGACAAAAGGAAGCAGTGGTTAAAGTCCATCTCTAGCTGTGGCTGGATGAGGCATTTGCGGTTTCCACCACCATAGAGCATGAGGTAGCCCACATGCAGTCGGAGTATGGCACTATGGAGACAACTGAGACAGTGACTGAGGTGTCGACAACACAGGTGGAATGGATGCAGCACATGATGGAAGAGTTTGCTGCTAGCACAAGCAATGCACAGAAGCTGCTGACCGATCTCCACGCAAAGATGGATGCACCAGCTGAGTGACTCGAGACGAGTCACGATAATTGTGTTAGGGAACTATTGGGTAGCGGAAGCCCCACGCAACAGGTATGGGTTGTGAAGCCCAAAATTTTAGTTAATAGCAGGGTAAAGACTCTGTGAGATGTGCGGAGCACGATTTGTAATAAGTCAAAGACAAAAGGGTATTTCGCACAAAAATAATGTAAAGAAATGTAGGTTGAGTTGGCCCACCTAGGGATCACGATCCATGGAAAGGTATAAATAGAGTGAGGCCTTATGGGTAGAGTAGCTAAGTTTTGAGTATGATTTTCAAGATCTGAAATGTAATGGGTGTCTGAAAAGAGTATTCTAAGAGCATCTGTAAGTTCGAGTCGAGGGTTTGGGTAGAAGATAGAGGCTCTGCAGCTGTGTGCACAGAGGCCTGGAAGAGTTCACAGCTATGTGCACGAACCCCTGTAGCTAAGTGCATAGGGCAGATCTAAATGTAAGGGTGATAAGTGGAAATAAAGATAAGTTTCTTCTGAATTCTGTGCTAATTCTAAACTATTGCAACTGTTTTCTTTTATGGTCAATGAAACTAATTTGATGATAATCTTTCGGTAGGAACTTCTCCTTCAGCTTTACTTCCATTCTGGCCCACTTCTTAATAGGCTGTTTGTTTAGTCTCTTCCTTTCCGCCTGAACGCTGTCCCACCATAAGGACGCATGTCCTTTCAGCTTGGTGGCGGCAAACTTCACTTGTTTGTCCTCACTGGTCTCCTCAAACTCAAAAAATTTATTGACTTCACTCAGCCAATCTAACAACACATCTGCAGACAAACTCCCGTCA
>APFE031424403.1:0-20565 GCA_000404065.3 Pinus taeda | reverse complement strand
CCTCTTCCTCTTCCTCTTCCTTCACCTTCACCTTCTACCTGTTCCATTAGTTCTAACTCAGGAAACTTGGCTCTGATACCACTTATGATGGCGTCCCACCGAATATAAAATATCCCTGCTTTGACAGGACCTTGTCCTGACAGAATTTATGGTTGACCCAACTCAGCTGTACGCTCCCTCGGTAACGAGTTAGGGTTTTAACGGGTTTGATCGGTCATCCACCTCCACATGTCGGTCTTTCTCCGCACGGCGCTCTTTTGTCAACCCAACCCTAATCATTTGTCATTTTTGCACTTTCACTGTATCATTAAGCTGCTCTGTGACTGTAGGAGCTCTGGTTCTTTGTGGTTCTGTTTCCGCTCGCTGTCTGTATGAGTTCCACTGGTTCTTTGAAGCTATGGGGGTAAGATTTGGTAGCCTGTGAGCATACCCTTTATGCAATACGATAATAACTTAGTCTTACAGTGTATTTGGCTGGTTTCCTTCTATACAGTTACTGTTTCCATTCGCTGGTTGATGAGTTTGTTTTCTTAACAGGTCCTTCCTCGAGCTTTCGCGTTTCAACCTGGCTTCTCAGGTAATTTATGGTTCCTTGCTGGATTATCTTTACCCTTCTTCCGCTGGTTCTAACAAATCTGTCCCTGGTCTTTCAGAGATTAAGGGTTATGGCGGTCTTCGACTCGGCCCTCTTAGATTCAGGTGAGAATCTTCCCAATTTCCTTCGGTTCTTTAATTTCTAACTGCTGTTTGTGTTAGTTCATGACGCTAATCTTTTTTCATTGTGGTTGCAGGTGGTTCCAGGTCATGGGTTATGCCGTTTGAGGTGCTCCACGCCTTTTGACAAGTTCCTTCGCTTGTCCTTCACGGGTAGTGTCTTTCCACGAATTAGGCTGTAGCTTACTTATGGTTCTTAAGCGCGCATATGCTTATTGAGTACTTGTGAATCGAGTTTAATCTTAATAGGCGAACTAAATGAAAGAAATAAATGTTTTCTTAAAGACCTCTCTAAGTAGATCTGGATTATAATACTTAATCGAATAAATTAGATCTGTAATCAGCAGGATAAGAGAAAGCTAAGATTATATGGATCTGCGTGGATCTAGTGCAATGCAAAGCTATAGAATGCCGTGCAAACCTCTCAGACCACATCTAGACATCCCAAGGGTGTGGAAACCTGGTTCTAGCACCCTCCCTTGCTGCCATGGGTGAGACCTCAGTCCGCGCTTCGCGGGCTGTTGCTGAAAGGGCCGGTAGTTGCGGGATTTGCTTGGCTAAATAATTCTCCGAACTTGGGTTAGGCCCATATAAGCCAACAAGTATGATGTGGAAAGTACACATGAATGACATGAGGTGAGCTTGATGATGTGGTAACCTTATCATGTGACACATGGCATGTAGATTTGGAATTTTTGGCCACCGAAATGGACATTTGGAGGGTGACACGTGGTAGGTACACACCAACATTCAGACACATAGCAAGCTCTTATTGGCTGCAAAAACTGACATGAAGTGAGACTTGGTAGGTGATGTAGTAGTGGTGGGTCCCTCCCTAGGGTATTGAGGCACCAGGCATTAAAGTGCAGTTTGGTTTTGAAAGTCAAGGTCGAGCTAGTATGATGTGGTGATTATAATGTGGAAATGATGAGTTTTCATAAGGAACATGTGGTAGATCATGGTTGGTCCACCATGGTTTGATGTGGTAGACCCAATGGTCTTGGGATTTGTGACTAGGGTTGTGTTTGGCAAGGTTTTTGTGTGTATTTAATTTTGAGAAATATGGCCAAAAACTTAGTTTTAGCGCCATTGATAACACATCCAAAGGGTGGTTCACCCTAGTTTTTTAAACCAGACTACTAGAGTGTAGTAATGGGTTGTTGAGGGAGTAGCATAGTATGTGCTTGACATACGTAACAAATAAATGAATATTGAGCTATAAAACTAGTAATTTGGTTTGAAAATCCCATCATGTGACGACTATTAGGGTATTAGAAGGTGTTGTTTTTGAACAAGCCGATATGAGGAGTTCTAATAAATGGAGAAATTTCCGTCAAGCAACATAACTAGTAATTGATAAATCTTGGGGTACCAGGGAACTGGGTATCCGAGGGTTTACCAGTTAAATTTTCGGTCATAACGCATGGTCATTTGGAATTCTGAGAAAGGGAAAAGGCACCGAAGCACACTTGTGCCATTTTTAATTTTAAATGAACATGTAAGGAAGGAAACATGGCTCATTAATGGGTAGACCGATTAAATCGCAAAAGTAAGGAGATGAGATATGGAGAGATTGGTGATCAAGGTTGTTAAAGAACTGTTAGAGAGCATAAGGGAGAAAAAAACATGCAAAAGGAGTGGAGAACTACGTGTGGAGTAAACTATTATCATGTGCATGAATATGATAGAAAAAAATATCAGAGTGAATGAGAGAGGGGTATTTGAGACTAAAAGAGCACAATGAGAGAGCATATATCAAATCAAAGACAAAACTGAGAGAATTGTCAGATTGAAATGTCTGAATAAAATATGGTGTATTGAACTATTCAAAAAGGCAAAGTGACCTAGTAAAGCTATAATACCATGGATCGATTCCTATGGTAAAGGAAAGAGACAAGACTGTCAAATCATAGGATAACACTCAAGGATCTGATGACTTGTGTATATGAGAAGGAACCCGATTACAATGAATGTGTTGGAAGGTTAAAAGAAGAGACACAAAGTAGACCAAAATAGATCTGAATGCTATGATTAGATCTAGGGTAGAGGAGAAGAGGTGCAAAGAAAATTAGAGTAGGTTTGAATGCTAAGATAAAATCTAAGTAAATAACTATTGAGTAAAGTGTGGTGACGACAAAAAAAATTAGAATAGATCTGAGTGTTGATTTGAGTTGAAGCTGAAGTTGATTCGAGAGCTGAAGAGACTAGGAGGAAATGATGACAAATATAAAATCAAAATCAGGAAAGAGAATAATGATGTGCAAAGATGTACAAGTATAGGTATGTTAATTAGTAATGCATAAACTATTGTTGTAAGTAAGGAGTTGAATTTTAGATCAGAGATTAAAAAGTTTGTATGAGTAAGTTTGATTTGAAAAACCTATGGATCTAAGTTTTAAAATGAGATGAAAAAGGGATTTAATAGGCACAACAAGTTATTTATTGCAAATCTTAGGGGGTTGGTTCGTTTAAGTAGGTTAGTGCCTGCAAATCAAAGGATGTGTCTCCTTCAGGTTGGTGCCTGTATATTTTAGGGGATTGGTGTCTCCTTCAGGTTGGTGCGTGTACATTTTAGGGGATTGGTGTCTCCTTCAAATTGGTTATTGTAAATCTCAAGGGATGGTGCCTCCTTATGGTTAGTGTGAGTAAATAGAATGTAATAGTAAGTTTAATAATACAAAAAAATTCAGACATAATTTTTTTGGTTTTTCCTGTATGGGTTTCCATGCAAATATCCATGTCTATTGTCTACGTGTGCTCTGTTTTATTTCTGGCATTATTGTGTGGTTTATTATATTTTTCAAAGAAACGGGTATGAGAGTTTAATAAAAAGAATGCTAGGATCTAGCCTAGAACCTTACCAATATTCTTAGTAGTTTTGAGATTGAGCACAGACGCTCAATCCGATCCCTCAAGTGGTTGCCCCATAAACAATTTCAATCTCGTTCTAGCTAAATTTTTTCTCAAAGACTCCTAAGATCCAAATACATTTACATTTCATTTTTCACTACTTTTGACTAAATTTTGACCGACTTTTGGTTGTCCTTGGCAAAATATTTTTTCCCTTCTTTCCCACTTGTATCCAAACTGCATTTTTTGAGGTAACTAATGTATCACCCTTTGATGAGTGAGTGTTGTTGTATTTTGTTTCTTCCTTATTTTCCTGATTTTCCCAAGAAGTTTATTTCCCAACACTTTTCTTTGAATATTTAGAGGGGGATCTGGATTTCACTAAGGTATTCTATGCTCCCTTATCGCTGAATGTGGAGGATAACATTGGGAGGTTCCAAAGATGCAAGCAAAGGTTCAAGAGCCTTACCCAAAAAAGAGATGTAGATTGATGTCATGGGCAAACCAAAGGATGTGGGAGACTAGGGTTATATGAAAAGGCTAGTGCAACCCCCAAACCAAGGCTACATGAAAAGGCTAGTACTGCCCTAGAACTAGGGCCTAGATTCTCAAATATTCTGCTTATATTCAATATTATCAAAAACCACAACAAAAAACCTTGAGCTAAAGGGTAAATATTCATATCATTAGTCAAGAGGGTTTCCATGTATCATAAATTCACTTGTGGAGATTAATCAATCACAGCCAAAACCCATTAAACTCGTAGACTAAACCCTTCTTTGAAAAAAATAAAAGTTCGACACTGTAGGCATCCCATTTCAAAGGAACATTAAGAGCTAGAGCTTCTTGGATAACCAACGAAATGTTCAAAATGAAACAAGAAAAGCCTAATTTAATTTTTTCCTTGAATTAAATTAGGAATAAAATTGTAATTCCACATCACATGACAACTTGAGTCAGTTAACTAAGTTAAATTGACTTAGTTGGATCAATTAATTTGAGTTGAGGGTCTAACTTGAGTCATAATTCCACATCACATGACAACTTGACTTAGTTAACTAAGTTAATTTGACTTAGTTGGATTAGTTAATTTGAGTTGAGGGTCTAACTTGAGTCATGTAGAGTGTCTCCTACATTATAGAAGCCATTGCTGATTTTATTTTGAGTTTTAATTAATTAATTCAGTTTAACTGAGTTAAAGTTAGTTAAACTAGTTCGAATTGATGGAGGAACTAGTAGGAGGTTAGATAGTGGGGTTTTGCTTCATGTTTTCAACGATTTAACTGATGATTCGCTCATAATTAAATCATGCATGCCAGATCTGAGAGTTACCTAGTTGAGATTGGAGTTCAGAGATAGTGTACTATCAGTTGTATAATCATTTGAATTGTACAGGTGGTGCATGCAGTCATAGGAAGGCCTATGAGGATTATGTAATTCATATTGAGGAATTTCCCTAATTAATAGGGGATAATTCCCAAGGAAAAAACACAAGGAAATAGGGACTTGGGCAAGCCAAAATTTGGTTAAGTATTGGCATGGGTTTGTCTAGGAAGCTATGAAATAGATAAAGATAGTGCAAAGGTTTCTCAGGCTTGAGAAAAGCATTGTAATATTCTCATATTTTCTCACTAATGCAATATACAATTAACAGGGTTTTTTAGCTATGGATTTCCCCAGGAAATCATTGTGTAATGTGTTGATTGAATTCTGTCTCTTGTATGCTTTTTGATTTCATCATCGTTTAATTGTTTCCGCTGATAAGTAGAGTAGATTCAAGTCTATTTTTCTAGTAAATTACAATTAGAAGTTTGAATCTACAAGTAATTTCTACATGGTATCAGAGCAGAAATCACTCTAGAAGAGAAGAATACAAGTTTGTCTTTTGCAGGTGAAATCAAATTTGTTGTATCATTCTTCAAAGTCAGCAGGATGTCGTTCTACGAATTGAGTCTCGAATATTCCCTTGAGGGTAGTTCAAACTATATTTGTTGGAAGGAAAATATGGAGGTAGTGTTGGAAAACAACGAGCTTAAGGAATTCATAGACAAAGATATTCCTAAGCCTCCAGCAACTGATGCTCAAGATTTGGTAGAATGGAGAAAATGTGTTGCAAAGGTGAGAAGGATTATCCTAGAAGGAGTTTGAGATCATATTGTCTTGAACCTCCATGATCAGGAGACTCCATATGCAATGTGGAAGGCCTTGACATACCTATTTCAAACTAGAAGTGACCATAGGAAGTTGGAACTAAAGAACAAACTTAGGAAAATCAAGATGGAGAAGGGCGACACAATACCAAAGTACTTGACCAAGTTCACCCAATGTAGGGATGAGCTTGGAAGTGTTGGTGTTACAGTTGTTGAAGATGATTTGGTCAACCTAGCACTTCTATGCCTTCCTAAGAGTTGGCATAGCCACCGGGATTCAGTAAATGGGAGGGAGAAGCTACCAAAGTGGGAGCATTTGTGGTTTGACTTGGTGCAAGAAGAGATTCAATGGAACACCAGAGATGGATCCTCATCCAAGCATGATGATAAGCATAACCGTGCCTTAGGTGGAAACGTAAATAAATGGAAGGTGAAGTCATCCAATCCCCAATCAGATTCTAGTCAAGGTGGAAAGAAGAAGGACATGTCGAAGATTAAATGTTTTCACTGTCACAAGTTGGGACACCATGCCACGAAGTGTCTGCACAAGAAGGCTGTAAATAATCTCTCGGGAGGAGAGGCAAGTGAAGGTATTGCTTCAAAATTTGAGTTGGATTTCACCCTCATCACTTGCATGGTGACATCGATGATGGGTAGTATGTAGTGTAGTGGAGCTTCATTCCACATGACCAACAATAAATAATTTTTGAGTGACTTGGAGGAGAAGGACCTCCAGATAAACTTAAAAATGGGAGATGATGGAAGGTATAGCGTGACCGACATAGGTACTATTACTTTTCAGAGGGAGTTTGGTTATCCTCTCACATTAAAAGATGTAATGTATGTTTTGGGTCTGAAGAAGAATTTGGTGTCGGTTGTTATGTTGGAGGACTGTGGCTATGGTGTGATATTTAGCAAAGGAAATTCTTTCTTTCGTCACATAACCTCAGGACAAGTGAAGCAGATTGGGGTTCGGGTGAAGAACCTTTACAAATTGGATGTAAAATACTATGCGTATTTGAGCATAAAAGTAGAGAAGGTGCAGAGTTGAGACATCAGTGAGTTGTGGCATAGAATATTGGGTCACTTTCACCACAGATCTTTGAAAATCATGCAAAATATTTCTATAGGACTTCCCAAGGGTACACTAGAGCAGAGAGATACATGCAGAGGGTGTACATTGGGGAATTACACCAAAGCCACCTTTCATTATAAGCACAGTTGAGAACAAGTGATTCTTGAAAGCGTTCACTCAGATGTGTGTGGAATGTTCTCGAAAGCCTCCACGACCAATCACATGTATTATGTAATATTTGAAGATTATTTCTCACGTAAGTGTTGGATTTTCTTCATGCAGAAGAAAGATCATACGTTCTCTAAATTTTGTGAATTTAAAGCACTTATTGAGAAAGACACTAAAAGGAAAGTGAAGGATCTTAGGAGCTATAATGGTCAAGAATATGAGTCGAATGAATTCAGGAAATTCTTTGCATCAAAAGACATTCGACAAGAATTAATAACACCTCATAACCCACAACATATTGGGGTGGATGAAAGGAAGAATATAAGTATTGTGGGAGATGCACGAGCAATGTTACATTATGAGGGCCTACCATTGCACTTGTGGGATGAAGCACACAAAACAACTGTATATGTATATAATAGGAGTCCTCATCGGATTCTCGAGATGAGTATGCCAGAAGAAGATTTTTCAGGTAAGAAACTTGATGTGGCACACTTCAGGATCTTTACTTCATCAATTTATTGTCATGTTACCAGGGTTGCAAGGAAAAAACTAAATCCAACAACTGAGTTGGGCATATTTGTGGGGTACACTGATACACCTCACAACTATCAAGTGTACCTTCCATATTAGAGGATGACAATGGTTCGTAGAGATGTGACGTTTGATGAAGAGAAGGCCATGAGACATTCTCTTAAGAGGGATATTCAGTTACATGTAGATGATGAACTTTTAGCTCCAAAGGATGAACTTGAGGATGATGTGGAGCATCAATATGCAAAGGAGCAGAGAGTGGAAGCACCCACTCATGCATACTTCCAGAGATGTACCATATAAGTTGAAAGATTGATGCATGATGCTAGAGATAATGTGGGAGCACCCACATCACAACGCATGAAGAGGAGGTCACCAGATCAGTACATTGGCTACATGGATTTAGTGAGTGAGGGTGTAGAGATTGAGCCATCCTAATTTGAGGAAGCAGTGCAAAAACCAATATGGGTTGATGCCATGGTTGAGGAGTATAACTCCATTAACATAAATAGTGTTTGGTACGTTGTCCCAAGACCAAAAGACAAGTTAGTGGTGAGTTTCAGATTGATTTACAAGGTAAAGAAATTAGCAGATGGGAGTGTTGAGAAACACAAGGCTAGATTTTTGGTTAGAGGGTTCTCTCAGGTAGAGGGAATTGATTATGAGGATACTTTTCTCCAATAGAAAGGCACTCTTAAATCATATCTATTATAACACTTTCAATGCAGATGGGATGTAAGATACATCAGATGGATGTGAAGACAACATTCCTCAACAGAATGATTGAGGAAGAGGTGTACATTAAGTAGCCAGAAGGATTTTATACCTTCAATAGAGAGTCACATGTGTACATACTCAATCAAGCATTTTATGGATTGAAACAAGCACCCCGTGCTTGGTACATCAAGATTGACAACTATTTCACCAAGTTGGGCTTCACCAAAAATGAAGCAGATGCAAACCTTTACCATATTGTGGTTGAAGGTAAATTGTTGATTATAGTATTATATGTCGATGATTTAATTCTAACAAATGATGATAAGCTGGTAAAATCTTGCAAACAAGATCTTGCAAGAGAATTCAAGATGAAGGACTCGGGGTTCATGCATTATTTCCTTTGTATGGAAGTATGGCAAGGAGATGAGGAACTTGTTTGTCTCTCAGGGAAAGTATGCCAACGAGATACTGAAGAAGTTCCACATGGAGAGAAACAAACCCATGGAGAATCCTCTAGTAGGAAACTGGAGGAAGGAAGATGCTACTTCAGG
The DNA here is from genome assembly GCA_000404065.3 of Pinus taeda. Classification (NCBI taxonomy): domain Eukaryota; kingdom Viridiplantae; phylum Streptophyta; class Pinopsida; order Pinales; family Pinaceae; genus Pinus; species Pinus taeda. Next base: position 11,806 of record APFE031424403.1, on the reverse strand, counting down.
TGAAGTAGTGGAAACTACTATTTCAAGGCAACCTGTTGGTTCACTTATGTATTTGGTGAACATATGACCAAACATATGTTTTGTAGTCAACCAACTTAGTCAAGAAATGGTTAAGACAACCAAATGTTATTGGAAGGTATATAAACATGCGTTGAGATACCTCAGAGGCACCACTCAGTTTGGTCTTTGGTACAGACGGGCAGAGGGAGTGAAGTTGCAAGGCTTCATAGATGAATATTGGGTAGGGATTCCATCAGATAGGAAAAGAACATCAGGGGGAATATTCAGTATTGGGTTAGAAACAGTTTCCTTATACAACAAGTGATCCAGGTGGCTCCAGAGACACACATAGGACAAAGAGGGCTTATGGAAGCTCGAAAATCAAAATGATTTCGAACTAAGACCAGAGTGTAGATACCGTTGTCTTGATCGGGGTGGTGTGAACAGTTCGTCAAACCGAGTCCATATGCAAAATTTAGGAGCAGTCAAAGTTCAGGTTGACTTTGTGTTGCACTGAAAATTGTCACCTTGACATTTTGCCATCTATGTGAGTTCATTACCACTCATACCTATTCATCCTCTGCAAGACTAAAACATCAGTTCCTCATATCAAGCCTTGAAAATAAGATAAAAACTCTCAAAAGTCTTTAAAACTCTGGTTCCACTTTCTCTTTGTCTTACCTGCGGTCCCACACTTAATGGTCATGTCTCTAGCGCACCTGACCACACTGTCTTTGTGTTAAAGGTGTGAACCCCTGTAAAAGTTAAAAAGGCACAAGTATATTCTAAAAAATTCACTTTCAGTTATTTCTAGAAGCTTCTGGAAGGAATATTGAGGTGGCAAGTTCGCTCTTTTAAGGTTGATGTATCCCATACCTTAAGGAGCTAGCCCCTTGATGTAAGGAGCTTATCCCTTTGAAGGAGGATTCTATTCCTTCATAGGTGGAACTGTAACCTCCTCCTCTGCACTATAAAAAGAAGCATTGGGCTAGTTAACAGGGAGTTAGAAGCTTACTATTTTTTGAGGGAAAATGTTGTTGGAACTTAGTCTTATTTAGTTGAGTTTTTATGAGGAGAGATTACATACCTCTATGAATCTCATTTGGAAGAGTGCAAGACTTGTCAAAGTAAAGGAAATTCCTGTTTCGGACCCTAGGAAGAACTTGTTCAAAATTAAGGCTGAAAAGGTTGTAAGGTTCTTCTACTATTCAAAGTTAATACAAATATATTTGTTTTTCTCAATAAGCTATTAATTCATTGTTTATTTTATGGATTCCTTGATCACCATAATAGGCATGATTTATAATGTTTGCTATGTAGGTACTATTTAATGTTTGCTTGTTTGTGATTGTAGGTCTTCAAAGATAACTCTTTCAAATTACTGGAGGATGACGACTACGAACAAGCATTGGATTTAAGGTAGGATCTTAACACCTTTATAGTATTTATTTATAAATCACATATGTCTAGAGAAAAATATATTTGTTTGTCTGTTTGTTGCTAGACTATCTTTTGATACTAGGGAGATCGGTCTTGTCTACAAGATCAATTTATCTGGCTAACAAATTTGGCGACTCTGCTGGGGAAGGTTTTTAATTTTTGGTTTTCCTTTGTTTTGAATTGAGAAAATTATTTTTCTAGTTTTTGATTGATGTATATTGGCTTGGGTAGCTTTCAAAAATCATGAAGTAATTTTGTTCTTTTGAAGTTTTATGGGAACCACATTTTATATTCACATATAGAGCAGACTTATCCGCATTTTCCTTGAGTAAACAGTGCGGGACTGCACCTTTTGCTTATGGAGCCTGCGGGCCCTGTTAAAATTTTTGAAAAACCTAAGATATCTTCTTCTAGATAAGTCTAGGTTTGATTTAAGATTCTTAGTGTCTACCTAGATTTGTATTTTTCCTGTCAAAAATATCTTGTGAGTGAGTAGCGACGGCATTTTTGTTTTGAATGATTTTCTATAAGTTTTGCATGCTGGAAGTGATTTTCACTTTGTCACTGTAATGACTTAGAGATCAGAAGCTTGAGAAACCTTAGATCACCTTGGTGTCTTTTCATCTTCTTGATGAGTCTGACTTGGTTGTGAAATCTATCCTTTGTGATAAACACATTTAGTTTTCTCGTTGCAAATCTTTCAACAAACTTTGTTATAAGTTCTTAATTTCATTTTTACAAAAGAAAACAATTTGGATGTTTTTTGATTGGCTTGTTATTCTGCGCAAATGAATCCTTAGTTTACTGAACACCTAAGTAAGATGTCCTCAAAAAGAATTGAAGCTCTTATTCAATTAGATTTTTAAAGTTTTTAGATCTCAAAATTAGTGTTTTGTAGTTTTGAGTGTTTTTTCTAAAACTTGTAGATCTCTTTTGAAGCAAATTGTTTTTTTTGTAGTTCTGAGTTTTGAAAAGTGAAAGGGATTTATTGTGAGCATTAATTATTTGTCTTATTTTGAGTTCTTATTAAAAAAAAAAAAACAAAATATTTTCTTTCCATTTCTATGTTGAAAGAAATAATTGTTTCTTAAAGAATTGCATTCTCGAACTCTTTCTTTTAGCTAGACTTTCATTGAAAGAAAAACGAATTGCTTATCATTTTAGGTGCATTTTTTAGTGTGTTTGGAGTCGAGTCTTCACACCATCAAAGTTTCATTTCCATACATATTGACTTAAAGAACAAACCATAAAAGCAACGCTTAATTAAAATTGATCTAGTAATCTTTTCTATTTCTAGGGATCTTATCACCAATATAGCTTAGGCTAGTATCTTGGAGTAGGGAGCAATTAACTCTCCAAAATAGTTAAAACAAACAAGTAGATACATCTTGCGGTAGGAAATAAATCCAATTAAAATTGATACATTCTGGGAAGCTTCTCTTAAAGGAGTCAATCATGAGATCATGTCTGAACCTTTGAGACAATCAATTTTGTTTCATTGGGAAAGATAGAAGATCTGTGTGTATTATATACGGTAAACCTCAGATTAACCATTATCGAGGAGCCTGGGGTCACTTGTTGGTAAACCTCAAGTTGACCATGTCAAGGAGTCTTCAAGGGGATTGAGCTTTGTTACTCTTCCCTTGCGCGTGGAATCAGATTGTAGACTGTTCCCCCAGTTGTATTTTTTGCTGTTGGTAACCTTAGTGTCCATAAACTTAAGATTATTTCCTAAGGTGACGATGAAGGAAAGATCTCACTGTACCAGGAGCAGACGCCGACTAGACTCACTTGGACTCTCTGGGGGTTCTTTTCACTTGAGATGGTTTTGTGAAGAAACTTGTGCCAGTCTGTTTCATTAAGCAGGTTGTCAGGGTAACTGTTCCAACCGCCCTTTCTGTATTAAAATTCTACTAAGTTGGATTTCATCACCAACTAGTGTTTTTAGTACAGGAAGTTACTGTTTTTGTGTGGTTTGAACTCTTAGATTTTTTAGGCGCGTGATTCAGCTATTTGTTTCTTTAGAGACTTTAGGTGTTTTTCTTAAAAAAATTCTTTGTTTGTGTGCGATTAATTAATATTTAATCATGGCCGAATTACCGAGACAATCTAGTAGACTTCAAGGGAAACCTCCTGAGTATACACCAAGCCAACTTGAAGGGCTACGAGCTCTCGTATCACCTAATGATAGTAGATTTGGATCACTAGAAGCCAGAGAGTCATCTCTAATTGTTCATCCTAACTATCAAATACAAACAAAAGAGTATATTAAAGAGCCAATTTCATTTTACGAATTTACTGGTAGTATTTCTCCTTCCAGTGAATTAGCTAAAGAACCTGAAATTTTTGAGCCTGACACTGAACCTATTGTTTTGGAACCATCTTCAGGATTTGTTACTCCAACTTCTAATGATCCTAGTTCACCTAGGGTAGGAAATATCATTACTCAAAATCTTCCTTCTAGACTCATTTCTATTGAAGAACTTGTCATTCCAGATGAAGACGTAACTCTTCCCGAAAACCAACATACTTTAAATCTTAGGGAGCGTGAATCATTATTATACAGTGCTTTTATGAGTGACGCTTGGTATTTGTCATTGACAAATTTTTTAAAAAACCTGGGCCTTAGTTTTTCACCACCTCGAATTCCTTTTCACCCGACACCAAGAGGTTATTATCCTTCATCGATCATGTCAAGATAGCCATCTATGTTTTCCCAATCATCGGAAACATTTTTATATGACGGTCCTTCTGTTCCTTCGGGGTACCAGTCACTCACTGGTACTTTTTCAGGAGCAACTCCTCGACTGACTAAACATGAGTTATCATCTGGTAGTAATGGAACTCAAATGTTGAACGCAAAACAAATCCTTATGATGCCTAGTAGTATTCCAAATCCTCAACCTCAAGGTAGTCAGTTACCACCTAGGGGGTAACCTCAAGGTAGTTAGTTACCACCTGGGTGGCAACCTCAAGGTAGTCAGTTACTGCCTGGGGGGAAACCTCAAGGTAGTCAGTTACTGCCTAGGGGCAACCTCAAGGTAGTCAGTTACCGCCTGGGGGGCAACCTCAAGGTAGTTAGTTACTGCCTAGGGGGAAACCCTAAGGTAGTCAGTTTCCGCCTGGAGGGCTACCTCAAGATTTTCAACCTTCAGGACAGTACATACCGCAAGGTCAACCCTAGACTCAGTATATTCCTCAGGATGCTTATCAACCCTAGATTCAGTATGTGCCTCAAGGTTATCAACCTTAAGGTCAGTACCCAACTCAATGTTTCTAACTGCCTTCTGGTCAATCATTTTTACAAGGAGCTGGAAATGTACCACTTAATTATCAGCCCTACATTCAACCAGGTTATGGTCCTCCATATGCACAACCTTTTATGGGCCCATACCCCAGAATGAACATGGTGTGGAATCCGTCTCAAACTCAACAGGTTATGCAACCTAATGTGCAGTTATCTATCAACCTGGACAACCTTTGGTTTCTGGTCCAACCCAACAACCTATCCAACCTACTGTTCAAACCCCTACACTTAGTTTAGTTCAGGAGCCTATGCCTAGCACACCTCAAACTTTGCCTCAAACTGCTGCAACTACTGCAGCTTCTATTCAACCTACAACACCTATTTCTGGAGTATCTGTAGCTCTAGTTTCTACTATCCCTGCATCAATGCAAACTCCTCAAGTCTCTATGCCACAGTCAGGACCTATAGTTTAGACTTCGATCCAGATGCTTGTAGGACAAGCTGGTTTAAGTACAATTGCCATAAGTAAACCACAATTCACCTATCAACCGCACCAGGGACAATATCAATTTGATCCTACTATACAAAACCTAGTTTATCAGTATCAACCATATCCTGGCTATACTTATCAACAGCCTTAACAACCCCAGTTTGGTCCGGTTAATCCTGGTTTCCCAGGAGGTTATAACATTTCTAATGCAAATCCAATTCTAGGTTATCCCAGATATCCTCCTCCTGGAATTTGTCTCATTACTCAAGGTTTTCACGACCCTAACCATTAGTTACCATTTATTCCAACTTTGGATTTATCTGATTTGTCACGCCTTATGAACGATCTGATTTACTATCTTTCGTATTGGCTGCCAATGCCTAGTAAGTTGCCCAATGATACCCTGAAATTTGAGGGTAAGTCAGGAGAGTATCCATCAAATCATGCTATGACTTATCACCTCTAGTGTGCATCTAATTCAATCATTGATGATTCAATTCGATTGCGTCTTTTTCAATGAACTCTTATTGGTCTTGCTGCCAAATGGTACATTGAGTTACCATGAGGCTCTTTTTATAATTTCAATCAGTTAGCCTGTTATAGACATATTTGGGCACTGCAACCCCAATCTCATATGTCCATAAACCAAGAGCTTCTAAGCCCCTAAAAGTGTTGTTACACACCCTAAAGGAACAAGGTCAGCTGATTACATCATCTCCTAGAAGTTCTCCATGAAGAACTGCTAAGAACTGGTCAAAACTGGATCATCTCACTTGCTCCATGGTCAGGGTGCGATGCATCTCACCTAATGCACACGGGGGGTGTGATGCATACTGAAAATCCCTTCTATAGGGTGCGATGGGCGAGAGCAGACAAATGGCAGAAACAATTTTCAAGGTGGATGATCATGGAATCTTCCAGAAACATCTCCTGTGACACTTGCCTCTCTGAATTCGCTCAGAGATGAGTAAGAGATCATGAAATCTCCAAGTGGAACCAAGAAATATCATAGAAATGACATTAATCAAAACCCCAAAAGCTGACTCACCCACCTGCAAATATCTATATATGGATCCCTCATCCTAGAGATCCCGAGGTTGGAATTTTGTATCTTGTAAGGAAGTGATGTTGGTTTCTTTGTGGAACATCATAGTGTTGGGTGATCTAGTTTTTCATGAGGTGAAGAGGGCTTTCATGCTGGGAGGATGGCGCTGAGTCAGACCAATGGATTGTAATCCTCTCTTCTACTACTTCTATCAATAAAGCTATTTGAGTTTTCCTCCATATTCTTGTATATCTTTGAATCTTGTATTGATAACTGCATTTGTATGGTTAATATATATCTGATCCTATATTGTTTATGATTATAGATCTCTATGCTTTGATGGTATTATGCTGCTTTGACTCTACAGGTGTTCTTTGAAGTGGGACAAGCGAGGAAAGAGTGGCAAAGATCTATCAAAGGGGAGAGGAAACGAGCAAGGAGCCAAGCAAAAGACTGAGGTTGGTACTCTCTGCTTCTCTCTCATCTGTTTCTCGTAATTAGTTTGTTTGTTTCTAAGATAGCTACCTATCTTAGTGGGACTAAGAGCTTTGAATGGAAACTAGTTTTCCCAATAACAAAATAGCGACTCCACTGGGGAGCGAAGAGCTTGTTTTCTTATTTCTAGTGTGTTTGCTTTATAAACTACAGATGGAGCCTGAAGTTAAGCCAACTAGCCTTTGAACTGCTTTTGCTATGCAACTGCAAAGTAGATAAACGATGCTTCAGTCAATCTTTAGGTTAGTTTATGAATTAAACATCTGACTTTCAAACATCCAAAGTGCCCTGGTGGCAGCTCAAATAACCTCATTAGATCAACCCCTATGCTTTGTATTTACTGACTATCATTAGCTCAGCCTAAATCCCTGAAATAAGCTGCAAACTGTGAGCAAAAACCAAGCCCATTCTCATCCTTGGACCATCGCACTGTCTCCCTTTGATAGTCTGGATGCATCGCACCTCCCGTGTGCTGTAGGTGAGATGCATCCCTGTTTCCTTGTGTTACAGGTGCGATGATCAAATAAAACTGTTTCTACCTCCAGATTTTGGTTTTTTCTTCATTGTCTTCAGCTTTATTCAGGAGTTTTGCTGTCTGTGATCAGTATACCACTGTTGAAACTCCCTTCCTTTGCATTATTTATCCTCCATTGTATAAATAATTGTGAATGTTTTATGTATTTTTCGTCATTTACAGTTCTCCTTTGCAAACAATAGCTTAATCGAACTGTCGTCTTTTGATTTGAAAGTGTCGCAAGTGTCATTTTCAGTCAAAGAAAAGAATCTTCCTCTTTTTGATAGTGGATTACACTTTTACTCTTCTATTTGATTTTAATTAATAGCATTTCAAGTGTCGAAAGTAGTTTTCAATTCAAAATCGCAAAGTGTCGTCTTAGTCTTCCTTTCGTTTTTTGAAAAGAAAATTGTTAGTACTATCGCTTTGAAAAATAGTTCAGATCTATACTTAGCATTCTTTTTGTCATTCACATATTAAGAAAGCGGAAAACAAATACATGCATGTGCATTTGCATTTAGACTGCTTGTGGAGATTGATTTAGGACAGTGCATCTTAGTGTGTGCTCTCTGCTCTATGTTGAAAGAATTTCGCTTCTCTTTCCTTAGTAGCTAGGATTTTCATTGCAAAAAGAAGAATAAATGATTGTCTATCATCTTAGATTGCATATTTAGGAATTGTATATCTACATCACATGGTGAACCTTAAAGGAAAACTTCTTAAGAAAGATCAACTGTAAAATAAATTTCAATGAACTTAAAAATTCTTTGGAACCTAACGCACAACATTTATAAGTCTAGGCTAGAGACGTATTCCGACATCGTAAAGCTTGGTAACTATCACTTTCATCATAGGTTGGGTGATTCCTCTTCTTTGAGACGACAAGTGCCAGTACAGAATTGTGCTCCCACGTACCATTGAGTATATATTGGGAGACCACAATAGGCTATATCCTTTATCCATAGGAAGCCGTGTCTACCTCCCTATCGATCGCAATGCACTGAACACAACATTCGGGAAGATTGACTGCCGTACCATAAAAAGTATTCAGCAGTTTTGTGATTGGTTTGGTAATCCCTCTGTCTAGATTTCCAGAGTAGTCACTTTCATTCCTTTTCAGACTCCTCAAAAGAAAAGGTCCATCTGAGCACTTGTCACTTCAAGCTCATTAAAATCGAAGGTGTCTAGAGTCATATTTAGCTTTTTCTCAACTCTTAAAAATTGAAAAAGCAAGTTGTGTCAAAGCGTCATAAAATTTATTTTAATCAGAATAACACCATTATTCCCTTGTTGATCTTAGGTTAAGAAAATGGAGTCCACCAACCAAGTATTTCCCCTTGGGGAAATCCTAGTCCTTTCTCCTCTTGGGGAGATGTTGGTGCACCTCATATGGCCACATTGTCCCTTCCAGGACTGACAATTGGCCTGCCAATATGTCTCTTCTCGACCTCTGTTGTTCAAAGCACTGTGATTCCTGAGCAATTAAATCAGCAACCAGATGATACTAGAGTTACCCCCCAACCTTCTACTTCGTTTGTTTTTCCCTCTCCTTCTTCCTCTTCGCTGGGTGAAGCTAGTAAAACTAAAAACAAAGTAACTGAGAAGAAGAAGAAAGCGAAGGAGAAGAAGAAGAAGAAGCCAACAACAAAAGGGGGCAACCAAGCATCGTCTAGTGAAAATCCACACACTGCACTGTCCAAACCTAAATCTCCATGTGTCATTTGCAAGGGATGCCATTATCGTCGAGATTGTCCTTGCATCCCACAGATCTTAAGGGACTGGTCTCCCCGCTTGCACAATTTGGTGTCATCAACCTCTGACGATCATGTTGAGAGTACACCGTTGACTAGTGAAAACGAATTCAATGGACAGAAAGGAAGATATAAATTTCCTTGTAGACTGTGTGAAGGAAATCATGCCATCCACCGTTGTCCCTTCCTAGATGAAGCTAAAAGAGTCTTGGATAACCGTCTTGCTTCACCGCTACGGCTTCCTCCCAGATACAAAAAACACTTGTCGAGTCCATCACTAGTTGAAAATTCGACTGACACACCTTTGTGGTCGGTCGAAGCAGTTATCATTGAAGATAAACCCTCTGAGTCCACACTGGACCAAATTCAATAGGTCGAGATGGTAGTTGACCCAGTATTATCTTCAAGAGGTCTACCTTTAGATGATACAGTCACCAAAGAGAATGAGAACGCAATCGTTCAAATTCTTTTCGTCAACACAGAATCTGATGACCATGGGGGAAATCTACCCCTTCCTTTACTGCAGGGAGGAAGTTCATTAGATATTTACCCGGCCGTTTATTCGGTCCCTCCTCCAAGCAACCTAGTCGTTTCCTTCTATTGGAATCTACTAGGCAGACCTCGTCTACCATCTAATGTACCATTCTGAATCATAGTGCAAACTTACAGAATGGTCATGGTTTGTACTATCATAGATGAAGGGGATTCTCTGAGTATCCTTTCGTCAATTGCTTGGAAAGCACTTGGTTCACCATCGCTTCTGCTTGAGATTCGAAATCTAACAAGCTCCAATAAAGGAAGCAGTCAACTGTTAGGGATCCTTCCAAATTTTCCTATAACTTTGAGAAGGAAAATCATTTATCTGAATGTGATGGTAGTCCAAGGACCTTTACATTATAATCTACTCCTTGGGAGTGACTACATTTATAGCATGGGAGCTATTGTTTCCTCATTTTTTCGAGTGATGTGTTTTCCGCATGAAAGCAAAGTGGTCTAGCTTGTAGACCAGCTTTCATTCCCTGGTTCACACATAGCTAATAGTCAAGTGCCATCCCTAACTGGTCTTTTTGCGCAAGGAATGTCTCATCAATCTCCATTCTGTCCACCTGATGAGTGCTAGTGATTCGGTGATTGTGAATGAAACCTAAGGGGCATGCGCCCTGGTCTGCTTCAGCAGAAAAACTTTAGGTATAGGGTAGGTTTCCGCGGAGGATATATGACTAGTCTAACACCCGTTTGTTTAGGAAAATGGCATTGGACTGGAATAAGATTCCCTCGTCAAAGTTATGCCAGTGGAGGCAACGCGCCACTCACCTTTTTCTATTTCGATGGACATCGCCAAGGAAGTGTTTTGTTTGCAACGCGGATGGAATAATCTTGCTAGTGCAAGAAACTTCCATATGGTGACCTGGAAACTCTACTTTATACCTGGGGGCATGCAAAATTTTTTGCATGCAAGTGAAAAGCGACCATTTATTTTCTTAGTTTGTAGGCTCTTAACCCTTTAGACTTGTAGGTTAGTCATTCCTAGCTTGCATAATGAAAGGCTTCGGAGCAACGTTGCGAATGGGGCAAGCTCCCTAAAAAATGAACCTACTGATGAGGCATCTTTATTATACGACTGGCATGAGCAGTTTTACGCGAAGTTCAAGCTCGTTAAAAAATAAACCTAGCAATATGCATATGTTCCACCCGAGTTTAAGCTCATTAAAAAATGAACCCACCTTTGGTACATAACCATTGCGATCGTATTATTATCAGCGTTTGAACCTTGTTCGTGTTCTTACCATCACCTCCACTCTTTTTTAGCCAATCATACGCCTCCATTTGATTGTTTACCCCTTTTTGGGGAACAGTTGCGATGAGTGATTCTATTAGCCACCTACTTTACACTGACGTCATTGAAAAGTCCCAAACCTTACCTAGAACCAGCTGCTACCCTAAAACATCACTTGTTCCTCAAAAAACAAGTCTCCTTTAAGCTCTTTTCATCTGACTCGTAAAATATGAAAAGATTTCCGAGCAATTGGCCTCTCCAGCTCGTTAAAGTGATTGGAAGTGCCATCCCTCCTCTAGATTTTAATCTTTTTAGACCCGAGGGATCATTGCACAAAAAGATCGAGCGCTTGCCTTGTTCAGCTCATTAAAACTATCGAAAATTCATCCCTTTCGTATTATTTTATATTTATCGGACTTAAGGGATTATATTACGAAAAAGGATTACTGTAGTTTGCTTTCCGTCTCTTTTCAGACACTCTAAAATTGAAAAGGACCGAGTTTTATTTGTCGTTAAACTCATTAAAACAATAGCGATGAACTTTTCCATGCAGACAAGAGTGAGTTTCATTGTCTCTAGGCTCGTTAAAACATAGTGATGGGTTTGCCCGAAGGGAAAATTATAGAACAAGCATATGTTATCCTCCTCAAGCTTGACAAAAATAAAGAGGTACTGGTGAGAAATAACTGGGGAAAAATTGGGAAGAAAACTTAAAAAAACTTTATTGGTAGTAGGTCGCTCTTGAACATGACACTTTCACTCCATCACCATGATTGAGTTGGGTTGGGTTATTTCGTTCATTGGTCATATCACCATTGGTCCTCCGTACCATCCATTTTTGGGGTTAACGCTACCAATCCATTTCAGTGTCGCCAATATGTTCAAGAGAAGTAACTCATAGAATTCACCAACCCAACTTATGTCTCATCCGCTGCAATACCTTCACACTTCATTCTTTCATGACCGCCACCCTGAACCTTGTATCATCAGATCGTTTTCACCTCCACAAAATCATTTGCTTTGTTTCGTGTCGTAGATGTGGGATTC
>APFE031424401.1:0-36304 GCA_000404065.3 Pinus taeda | reverse complement strand
TTATTAAAAATTATATTTTTGAAATTACAAATTATTAGAGATATATAATGCAAAGTTGGCTCACCTATGCACCATCTGAGGACGAAGAAGTGTTTATTGAGGTATAACCTTTCAACTGATCTTTACTAGCCTTTCAATTCCCTATCACTTGTAAGCTTAGATTGCTTGACACAATTAATATGACTAAAATAAAAAATTGATTCATTTATTGTAGTACTTGTTAGGTAGTTGTATTTTTGTTCTTAGATTCATTCATGTTAGTCATTTTTAGTTGCATTACTTATTAGCTAGTCACATATTTTTTTCTAACTAAACTTAAATCTATTCATAAAACATATGGTACAGAGAGTTCTAGGCATCAGAGTGTTGCCATACAATCAGCAACTTAGCAGAAAATGAGCCCCCTGCAAGGGGAAACCGGCTCGAGAGGCATTTGAGAGCTGCCTCACAAGAGGAAACCAGCCTTGTCTTAACAATAGTGAACCAAAAACCGAGCCGCCCGCCAGGGGAAACTGACTCATACATAGTTTTGAGACTGAATTATCTACCAAGATCAGTTTGGGCAAGCTAATATACGAAGGATACAAACCAACAAAAAGCTTAAAAGACTAAACATGGAGGCGAGGAAAAGTAGAATCACTTAGAGTCCATAGTCACCCGAGGGCGATTCATCATCCAATCTGCATCCCCATCCTTCTTTGTCATCAGGAGCAGGATCTGGAAGAGCAGAATCCATCACATCATGCTCACCTGCATTCATCCCGGTGGCCTGGAGAGGCCCTCAGCTGCATTCACCTACCACACGAGGATGATTTTCGTCTACGGGCAGAGAGACAGGCGGAGCTGGAGGAGAGGCCTGCGAGCTAATGGGAGGCATAGAGTGTAGGGGAGAGACAACGATCACAGGTCAAGGTTCGAGGTAGTGGTGGGAGGCAGCGGTGACAGTGCTCGGGGAGGGAGGAAGGCGTTGAAATTGACCACTTCCACGAAGGCGACGGGGAGCATTATCACTAAGATTGTGAGCAAAGAACAAGTGAGAGCAAGGGGGAGGGGAGCGACTAGGCCTGGAGCCACCCTGGCGGCATCTCATACGATGTCTCAACTTAGGCATCGCTGCACAGAAGTCATGAGAGTAGGATAAATTGAGAGAGGACCTCAACAGAGGAATGTGGAGGCGAAAGTCAAACAAGGCAGGGGTGCGCCGAGCACAGAATGGACTATGCGAGTGATGGTAACCAGGGATGAAGCTAATGCAGGAGACCAGCGGATAGTGTTTTCTGACACTGGTGCGGAGGCTGTGCACCTCTGCTTCTGGCGAACAACAAGAACCAACAGGCAAGAGCTACCTCGACATAGAGCCTGACAGAGCACTACAACTCCAAAACAAAACACCAGAGAGCGCAACTGAGGACGGGGACGAAGGGTCTAGAGAATTCATGCTAAATTTGTTGGTGTCTCGGCCTCCCCACCAACATAAATGTCATGTAGGGTGATGGCCCATCAACTTAATGGTCCTGGAGTTGAGTACAGGCTTATCGCAGGCAAACCAGTGGGCTTGCCATGCGCCCACCTGCTGGATTGTAACCCCAATCATGTCAATATCCATCCGCATCTGGGGTGAAGTTGTCTTGCTACACCAGTTGAGTGCATTCCTGAAGGAGATTGTTGTCATTGAGACTGGAGAGGGGCCCTACAAAGAGGGTCTGGACGTTCATTACCACTTTGTTGGCCAGAAGGTCTGCCACTTTGTTGCCAGATCTTCTAGTGTGCTTGAGGTAAATGGCTTTTTGCTCTAGTAAGCAGTCAGTGATGAGATCCAATCTTGCCATGAGCCTCCAACTGTCCACTACTTTAGAGGGTGGGGAGCTTGAAAGGATCTTACTGATCATGTTGATGAGGATTTGGGAGTCGCCCTCAATCTCGATAGGGAAGAAATTATGGAGCTGGGCTAGCTGCATACCTTGCCAAAGACCCTCCAGTTCCGCATAGTTATTGGTATCCCATCCTATATAGCCATAGTAAACGAGCATAGAATCCCCTTTTTGATTATGAAAAATTCCTCCAAAGCCCGCCTCCCCAGGGTTGCCTTTGGAGGCGCCATCAAAGTTAAGCTTTCTGACACCATCTTGGGGGGAGACCCATTTAGCATTAGAATTTGACTTTGGGACTTCTCGATCAGTCGACTCGAGATGTAGATTGAGCTTGAACTGCCAGTTTTTCCAGACTTGTTGCTCTAGGGGCAGAGAAGGGAGGTCTTCTTGCTGCCATTTTGTAGCACTAAGGTTTCTTGGAGATTGTTGCAGTAATTTAACCAGAGGATTTTTGGAGGGGCTGACTGATTCTTGAAGATCCTCCTATTCCTCTCCTTCCAGATATGCCATAAGATGTGGCCTAGAATGTGCCTCCAGAGATATTTGAGGATGTTGCAACGATAGGGTGCCATCGGCCAATTACGTATGATGGTATTTGAGTCCTCAGACTGTCGACCATCCCTTCTGCACTTGGAGCTAACACTTTCCCAGAAGAAGGTCGCCAAAAGGCAGGTCAGCATAAGATGTTGAATGGTCTCCTCTTGATTATTATAGTTGGGGCATCTGGAAGGCCCGGTGAAGTCTCTCTTCATTAAGTTATCCCATGTGAGGATTTTATTGTGAAAGAGCAACCATAAAAATGAGGAGACCTTCGACCAAAGTTGCGGCAACCACAACTGTTTCTAGATGGGGTCAAGAGGGTCGAGAGTCTGGGTCATTAGGGCATAGGCTTCCTGAGTGGTGAACTTGCATTTGGGGGAGTGTCCCCAGCGAAGGACATCCTGCTTTTCCGTGTATCTGATTTTCCTGCTGATTAGTTTTGCTTCTAGTGCTGGATGAGATTGACCTTGCTGGTTGTTCAAGCAGGCTGCAGCCATTTTCGAGTTCCTGTACCCCTAAACTTGGTTTTCCTCCCAGAATTGGTGAACTATGGAATCCAAAGGAGCTATCAAATCAATTTGTAGATGTGGATTGATGATTGAGAGGAGATTGGGTTGTTGTTGCCACGAGTTTGTCCAGAACCTAGTTGTACGACCATTGTAGACCTCCTAGAAACTATGTTCCTGAATAAGCAGACTGTGTTGTTTGGCAGCATTGTAGATCAGTGAGCCTGCTTCCACATTAGACAGTTGAATGAGCTCCAAATTGGGTCTATGGTTGGCATATTTGGCATTCCAGAGTCTCGCCCATGGGGTAGAGGCGGAGGATAGCCATTGCCACGAGATCTTAGCCCCCATGATAGCATTGTTGTGTTGAGGGTCGTGGAGTCCCAACCCTCCCACTGACTTTGGCTTGAAGATCGTGTTGCATTTCTTGTTCTGTCCAGATTCTCCCCATAAGAAATTGTGCTAAAGAGATCTGATCTGCTTAAGGACCCATTTCGGGGCCGCTAGGACCGAGAAGAGATAAGGGGGCATGGTTTGAAGGACATTCTTGACCAGAATAAGTCTGCTAGGGAGGTTGAAGGGGAGAAAAGTCTAGGAGGATAATTTAGCTTCAAGTTTGTCTAAGAGAGATCTCCAAGATGAGTGCTTAAGTGCTGAGACAATCAAGGGTGCTCCAAGGTACTTGGCGGGGAGCTTGAAAATAGAGAAACGGAGGATTCTAGCAATGTGATGCTGAATGAGCAAGGTAGTGTTAAAGAAGAAGATTTGCGACTTGGAGGCATTGGCAGTCATTCCTAAAGCTTCGGCAAACAAATCAAGAAAGCTCTTGAAGGCGGAGGCTTCTTGGGTGGAAGGATGACCAAAAAACATAGTGTCATCCACGAATTGCTAGTGGGTGTGAGCCGGGGTTTCATGAACGGAAATGCCACGGGGTTGATGCGAATGTAGGGCATGAATGATCAAACAGCCTAACCCCTCTTCCATGAGAACAAAGAGAAAAGTGTACAGGGGGTCGCCCTAACGAATGCCATGAGAGGGGGAGAAGGGATGAGAGGGGATACCATTAACCAGGATGGAGAAAAATGAAGAGGAGATCAGGCTCATGGCCCATCTTATCCAAGGAGATCTGAAACCAAAAGCTGCTAGCATCTGTTGAATGAAATTCTAGTTAATTTTGTCAAAAGATATTTATAAATTAATCTTAAGGAGTGTACCTGGCTTTTTATTTTTCTTCAGAGAATGCATGATCTCATGAGTGAGAATGATGGCATCAAGGATTTGTCGCCCCTCCACATAACTAGTTTTCTCAGGAGAAATGAGAAAAGGAAGCAGTGGCTTTAACCTGTTGGCAATAACTTTGGAGATAATCTTGTATATGACATTGTAGAGGGTGATGGGGTGAAATTTGTCAGGTTTGGCTACTTGGTCCTCCTTGGGAAATCAGGGTTATGAAGGTGGCATTAAGAGATGGGAGAATCCAATGCATCGATCTAGACTCCTCCACTAATTGCTAGATCTCATCTTTGATCAAATCCCAGAAATTATGGAAGATGTTCGATGTGAAGCCATCGGGACCTGGAGCTCTACATTCCTTGTTTTGGAGGATAGCCTGTTCAACTTCCATAAGAGTGACAGGGCGAAGAAGAAGTTGATTGTGCTCCTCTGTGATTAGCTTTGGTATGTGTTGCAGTATTTTGTTAATTGTTGGTCGCCTGTCTAGCTGGTCTTCCTACACCACTGATTTGAGATGAGAGACCAATTCAGCTTATATGGCTTGATGCTGATCTAGTCTTTCTCCTGTTGAGCTAAGGATAAAGTTGATATTATTACACATCTTGCGTTGAATGGTAGAGCAGTGGAAACATTTTGTGTTCCGTTCCCCTTCTTTTAACCATCTGACCTGGGATTTTTGTTTCCAGAGAATCTCTTCTTGCTGCCTTCTTTCCTCCAACTGATTGAGGATATTTTGCTCTTTTAGGTCAGAAGCTTCATTGTGGCCTTCTTGGATGATGCAAAGCTGTAGCTCCACCATTTCTTGTTCCAGGAGCCTTTGCTGTTGGAAGATGTTGCCAAAGGTGGAATGGTTCCAAATTTTAATGCGGGCTTTGAGATCTTTGAGGTGCTACTGGAACTGGAACATCTTGGAACCAGGGGGAGGAATGAAAGATCTCCATGCGGTGTGAACCATTTCCTTGAAGCTTGGGTGGGTGAGCCAGAAAGTCTCAAATCGAAAGGGTCTTTTGATGCGGTCCCCTGGTCTGGACCATTGCAGAGAGATAGGCTAGTGGTCCGACCCTAAAAAAGGCAGGATTGTGGCTTGGAAATCACCTCCAATAAGGATAGCATTGTTAGAGAGGAGAAATTTATCTAGTTTCGATGCAATCTGTTGTGTGCCCACTCTCTTGTTGTTCCAGGTGTGATTTCCATTGGCAAAGGGGAGATCGATCAACCAGTTCTGCTGGATGATGTCTTTGAAATGGGTGTTGTCTACCTCTAGTCTTGCTCTGCCTCCTGTTTTTTTGTCCAGGCTGGTGATCACGTTAAAATTGCCCCCCAACATCCAGAGGGGATGAGCTCTGCTAGAATTGAGTTGTTCTATTGTATCTAGCAGGGCTATTTTCCTTGCGGCCTCTAGAGGGAAATAAGCATTAGATAGATGCCCATGCAAATTGGTCCCATGAATGTGGAAAGAGGCCTAAATTAGATTATGAGCAGCGTGGGAATCGTTTATTGAGGCAACGTTCAAATCCCAAGCAATGGCTAGACTGCCTGAGGCTCCAGAGGCATCTACAGCGACAGAATGACATCCTGGCCAGGCTTTTGAAAGAATAGGGCCAAGGGTTTGACTTGTGCATTTAGTTTCCTGCAGGAAAAAAACGTGAGGTCCTTCCATCTGTATCAAATTTTTTATCATACAGACTTTTGAGGGGCCGTTTAGACCCCTTATATTCCATGAGATGAGTTTCATTGAGAACTTCCTTCACGGGGCGGGAAAAACTTGGAAAGTTTCGGATACCTACCAGATTCTACCAACATCTCTCCCAGAAGGATAGTTCTCTATAGATTAGATTTCCTCCCTCCTTTCTTTGAGCCTTTAAAGAGTTTCTTCCCATCCCATGGGCTTCCCTGCTGGATGCCTAGGGATTTTTGATTCTGCTGCGCACGGGCGAGAGCCACAGTTAAGTTCTCGATCTACTTCTCTGAGATCTGGTCAAAGTCCTTTTTTTTACATGCTTGCTCTAGAGTGAAGATATCTAGGTCTCCTATATCGACCATTTCATTTTCATCTTCCATGGGAGTGATCTCGCTCTCATTAGCTTCAGCATTGTCAACCTCCATGCTGCGAAGATGGCCAGAGCTGGATTCGGGCATCGGGTTAGGTGGGGGTTTAGGGATGGATTCCGAGAGGGGGGTGTCAGAAACAAGGGTAGCTAGGGCTTCAAAATTGTTGCTAGTAGAGGAAGGGGTCGGGGCTTGAGAGGGGTGTTTAGGGTTTAGAGGAGGGGATTTATTGTTATGGTGGCACTGGTTCTGGACTTTAGTGAAGCCTTCAACATCAGGGGCAGAGGCAGGGTCCGAGGGTTTACTAGGGGGCGCGCTCAATGAACAATCACAGAATAAATGGCCATGGGTATGGAATTTCCTACATCTAAAAGGCACATGTTCATAATATATGGTTTGCACCCATTCATAGTCATCGTGAGAGAGACTTACTAAGTCAGGAAGGGCTTGCACGAGGCACATGAAGATGCAGATCCGAGCATAGGAGTTTTACCGCTTGAGCTTTGCTTCTTTTGCAATTTTAATGAATTCACCAAAGCCATTGCCAATATCCTTTAGGGATTCTTCGTCCTAATATTCCAGAGGTAGAGAATAGAGTCGGACCCAGAAAGGCACCCAGCTAAAGTCTTCTTTATCCAGGTTGAATATTTCAATCCAGTCCTGGAGATAGAGACTAGAGGAGTTGAAAAAATAGGGGCCTTCATCCATGACGCGATTCTTGTCTTCAAGGGAGGTAAAAATGGTAGTGAAGAATCCTTTAGGTCCAAGTTGCAGAGTTACCTGCCCTTTTGGCTTCCATTTGGCCCTAATCCATCCATGTAGGGATTTTTTAGTTGGCCAGAACCTGACGAGTTTGCCAATCAGTTCGTGGTCTCTCATGTACTGGATCTCGCCATTGATCCTGTGGCTCAGTAGCTCGATTTTGGGACATTCCGTTGCTATTGGTCTATAGGTCGAAGAGGTGGCTTTGGGTGCCTCCGTGGTGCCTTATGCTTCCATGGTTTTGTCCTCTGGATTGTCTGGCTTATCGCCCGGTGGGATCTTCTATGTATTGCTATCCTGCGGTTTGTGGCCTGTTGCAGAGCACGGTCCATTGCCTTTAGTAGGTGGGTTTGAGTCAGCTGACATCTTTTGAGGCATATCAATGTTGACATTGGGGAAGGCATTGAGAGCCTCCCCCTGAGACACTGCCATTCTGAGAGAACCACAGGTATAATGACCCGTATGCGGACTGGGTCAGCGTTTGTTGGCATAGAGGTTTGTAGAGTGCGGCGCCATAGCAGGGAGACTAGAAACCCTAGCCCAAAAGTTGTAGACGTGTTTTCACCATTGTCCTCCCAGCTAGTCACATATTTTAACCCGCAACTAAATTAGTGATTTATAATAGCCGTTTTTAGTTTGGTCACTTAAGATTGCTCATTTTTGGTGGTATTTCACTTGCAAAAGTTGTGGTGACTAACTTTTTTAGTTACATAGTCACTAATTTCTTATTTTCTACTAGTGCCTTAAGATGGCAACCCAAATCCTTGTTGGATAATTTGCATTGACTTTTCTTTAGAAAAGTACATATCTTCTTTCAAAAGAACTTATATTAGCAAAAACAAACCAAACCAAAGGAACCAATCTTAGCTATTATCCCAAGAATATAGGGAAACAATTGGTAACTTCTAACAATCTCCACTTTCACAAAAGTTTACCTGATATATCACTCCAAAAATATGCATCACCTTTCGTGCAAGCCAAGAGAAGCTACAAACTATTTTAGCTTCTCTGAGATGACTAGTTTTGTGAACATCTCTGCACAATTTTTCTTTGTAAGGACCCTTTTCAGAGCCACCACTCCACTTTCATCAATAACCTCTCTTACAAAAAGATATTTAACAGGTATATGTTTTATCTTACTATGATAAGTTGGATTCCTTGCCAAATTAATATCACTTTAACTATCACAAAATACTTTCACCTTGTTTTGCATCCTTTCAATTTCACCTAGGAAATCTTTTTACCTAATTGCCTCTTTGCAAGCATGTAAGGAAACTATTTATTATGCCTTAGTAGTGGACAGGGAAAATTTTGTTAACCACCCCAAATTTATATGTATAATAAATGGGCTAATCCCCATGATACATAAGAAAAATTGGAGGCGATTTTATCAATAATATAATATGTATATATAATTTTTTTGGAAAATCTCTCACCAGATTATATTATCTTGTACAGTGATGGAGAATCTTTCATTTAATTATAAAATCTTGTAAGATCTTGGCAAATCTTTTACTGAATAATAAAACATTGTGAAGTCTTGGTGAATGTTTTGGTAAAGTATGAAACCATATATGATAATAAGAAAACATATTCATTAAACTGAAATATACTAACATACATGTTTGGAGAAAAGAAACATAATTTTGACTTCCTAAAAACAATGTTCCAAGTTTCAGTGGCCATGTTTGTCATGGTTCTTACAATACACTCTTTCATATCCTTCTATTAGTTTTGAAAATATTCCACAACAAAGTTCTTGTAGGTGTTGATATTGACAATGATTTTTGTCAAGGCAGGAGAGATTAATCTTTTCTCTACAACTTTTGTCAAGCTACCACATTTTTCAAGTTATCAATTTTGTTTCTTATTCCATAGACTCCAACTTCAAGATAAAGAAAAACATATCAAGTTTGTTTACCCGAACATGCCAACAAGTAGCAAGCCCCAACTATATTATAAGAAAGTATTAGGTATCCCAAAGGCTTGAAGGGGATCTAATTGAAAGAAGTGACCATTGTGAGAATCCTTCCAATCAATATATGAATATATAAATGCAGATTTATTATTATTTTAATTGGAAATCTTCAATTAAGTAATAAAATTTAATTACGTCTCTCATTTTAATAGCCTTGTAACATGTAGATTAATTTCCTTTTTGCTGAACAATCTCCACCTTTTAGGAAAATATGGTGCAGTGGCTCCGACCCCTATAGATCATTAGGAAAAAACAAAGAGTAGCACAGAAGATATCATATTAAGAATGTTTGGAAACTGGTGAGAAATCTTCTACGAGGGTGATGCGGAAAGAGTGACAAGGTTTCATTGTTTTGAATTTTTTTTGTTAAATCAAAAGAAGTTAAAAACCAATATTAATGGAGATATTGGTATTTTTTACTAAATTTTCTAAAGTGAATAAATGTAGCTTTAACCATTCACCTTAAGATGTTTTTACAATATAATTTACTAAGTCTATTTAATATCTTCATTACCATAAAAACCAACCTATATCCATCTTACTTCCACATCTACCACTCTTAGGGGGATGAAATCTATTTATCCCTTCAGCACTTGGTAGACGTAGAATTAAGATGGATTTAAGATGATAGATTTCCCCTTTAAATAATTTATGCTCACATGAATACCATGGTATTACCATGGGTCAAAAGCATGGGTTATCATAAACCTAGAGCTTAAAAATTACTATTAGTAATTTATAAAAATTAATCAAATTAATAATTAGTTTTTATTTTATTTTTTTATTTTAACCAGGTTAAAATGTTTAGCATACATTAGATTACAACATCCATTTTTACTCTTGATCCACCAAGCCCGAGAGGGATCAAATATTTTTTCACTCTATGCTAGTTTGCATTTCATGATATTTGACCGCTCTCGGGGCTTAGTAGATCTAGAGCAAAGATGGATCTATGATGGTTTAATTCCCCCATTTAAATAGGCTACATTTCACATGAATACCATGGGTCAATACCATGTGCTATTTTTATTTTTATTAATACTAATATTAGGGTTAATAACGTTTTTTGCATGGTACTAATAATAATCTAGCCCATGGTATTTGGCCCATAGTATTTTTCCCATAGGTTTCACCTAAATATAAGGCATTTTTTCAGTGTTCGTAAATATAAGGTGACTTATGGAGTAAATATAAAAAAAATGTTTTATTTGTTTACTATACCTCTCGTTTATTTATATTTTTATTAATTTACCATACCTCTTTTACAAATATGGTATTTGGCCCATAGGATTCACTTAAATAAAACCTCTTTTTTGAGCCTTCATAAATAGAAAGAGGGTTATGAACTAAATATAAAAAGAGGTTTTATTTATTTACCATACGTCTATTTTATTTATATTTTTATTTATTTACCATACCTCCTCTTTATTTGTACTTTTATTTGTTTACACCCTTGCATGTATATAAGGTGACTTATGGAGTGAATATAAAAAAATGTCTCACTTATTTAACATACCTATCATTTATTGATATTTTTATTAGTTTATTATACCTCTTTTATAAATATGGTATTTGTCCCATAGGATTCACTTATATAAAACCGATTCTTGAAAATTAGGGCAAATGGAAGGTTGTAACTCCTAATTTTAAGGGCTAAATTTACCTTTTTTACCACTCCTTTAAAATAAGGTGGGCTATTTGAGGCGATTTGTAAAAATGTACTATGATATAGAATATTCACCCACTAAAAATTTAAAACCCCCTAATTTCGCCTAAGGGTGAACATTCCCCCCTAAAATTCTCCATGGTAGCGGATAAAGAAAATATGTTCTGAAGCTTTGACATCCAAATAACAGCTCCACTAGCAAGGGGAAAAACATATCAAGAACTAGATTTCCCCTTATCCAAGTCACCTGCAAGATCTAAATCAACATAGCCGTTGACTTAATCACTACTACCATTATAGGTGATACAGTAATTACTCGTGCCTTTAAGACACCAAAACACCCATTTCATTATTGCCCAATGTTGTGCACCTAGATTTGCCATGTATCTACTAATAACGACAATTACATGTGAAATATATAGCCTTGTACTAACCATCACATACATTAAGAATCATATACTGCTTCTCTTTATCATTACTAGGACAAAACCCTCAAGATATCATATCAAATCGGAATTATTGTCTTGACATAATCTTGTTGTAATAACCACAACTTACCATTTTTCTTATCTCTATGTATCCCTAAGTCCAAGAATTTTTTTTTATGCTCCAATATTTTTCATTTCAAAAGTCCTATCCAACTAACCCTTTAACCTATTGATCTCAATCATTCCTTTGTTTTCTACAAGCATATCATCAACATATAACAGCAAAATATGCATATGTCGTTTCCCAACTTTTGTAAGTAAACACAATGATCATACTCATTTAGTCAAATTGTCGCTCCTCATGAAGGAATCAAACTTCTTGTACCATTTCCTGGAAGAGTTCTTCATGCCATACAATGACTTCTTGAGTTTGCAAACAAACCTCTTGTTGTTATTTTGAACAAAGCCTTCTCATTATTCCATATATATATCCTCATCCAAATGTTCATGTAAGAATGTTGTTTTAACATCTATTTTCTCTAGCTCTAGGTCAAGTAATGCAACTAATGCTAAAACAACTCTAATTGAAACAAGCTTAACAATAATAATAAAAATATCATGCAAATCAATGCCTTCCTTTTTGAGAATATCCTTTTGTAACCAGTCTTGCTTTGTACTTCTGCACACTGTCATCAAGTCATTTCTTCAATTTGTAAACCCACTTGCAACTGAAAACCTTCCTTTCCCTGGGAAGATCCACCAAATCCCATGCCTTATTTCTTTCGAAGGCATCCATTTCCCCTTTAATTGGATATTTTCATTTATCATTATTCAACACTTCCATTGCTTCATGATAACATCTAATTTCTCATTCATTAGCAATTAAAGGAACAAACGTAGCAAACTCATCCCACCTTTTAGGAAAATATCCAATCCATGTAGACCTTTGTACAATAAGTTGTGGTATTTCCTCAGTTTCCTTTGAAATTTTCGTATCCTCATCCGTTTTTACAAGAGTTTCTTCATGAACATCTTCATGATCCTCCACACTTGAATCTGATTGAGTTTCCAATTGAATTCATTGAATATGTGGTACTTATACTTGTTTCATTTCACCATCTCCAACTAATTTTATGAGTGATGATTCATCAAATATGAAATCTCTATTAAAGATGATTTTGTGGGTAGTAGGATCCCACAATCTATATCCCTTAACTCAATCACCATATCCAACAAATTGGAACATTGATTCTTTGGAATAATAGAATAGGTGTCCCAACCAAAAATTTTAACATTTGAATAATAACAATGTTGACCTCTCCATACCTCTTTTGGGATCTTACATCTAGTTGTAGTTGATGGTGACCGATTGTTATTCACAAGTCAAATCGTCAAAGCAAATTGAACAAGTCAAATTGTTATTCACATGTTCCTCCGAAATCGTTATGTTATGTGGCTGCTGGACAACGGCTCTGTCTGTCGACGGGAATGCTACGTGTTCCAATCCTCCGACCATCTCGAGGAGGGCTCGTTCCTAAGACCACCGAGGTTCTTCAAAGCTATAAAACATTTCGGCCAGGTTATTGTCAAACTGATCCAGTAACTGTTCGTTAGCGAGGTTTACGCTATCGTTATCCAAATCTGTAGGAGATGAGGTTGAAACACTATTATTCGATGTTGACGGGGTGGAGGATTATGACCCTCTTCCACCTTGCGCGCCGCTGCTTCTCTGTTGTCTGGGCCCTCTTTCTCCGTGGTGTTCCATCTCAATATATTTCCAAAATGAATAGATGCGCACTTGTATTCGTCACGTAAATGTCTATTACGAAATCATAGGGTTTCGATTTGGAAACTTAATAATCGTGATAAGTTGCATTCATAAATCCTCATAATTTATCTTAAATAGAGATTAAATAGATATGTAACATTAGGTTGCAATTTTTTATTAGCCGATATTATTTAAATGTTTTTTATAATTGTTTTTAATAGACAGCAAAATTTCAACTTTGATGAGGCACAAATAGAGTTGCACTTCATGCTGGTTGATATAATGCTACTTTTTGTACAATGAACCTCTCCCTCTCAAAATTATACTATTAGCAATTGCTCCAAAAAGTGGAGTCTCTAGCCTCAAAGATATCATATCAGCAATTGCTAAAAAACCTACAAAGAAATATCGATAAGATTATTAAATTGAAAGAATGTTCTTAATTTTTTATTATTGTTAATAAAAGATGTAATACTAGCAATTGCTCAAAACAGTGTAATTTTCTCTAGAAAAAAAAAGAAAAAAATTAAAATTGTAATTTGGTTCCCATTATCAAGTAAATAGTAATTAATATTAAAATTTTATATGTTAAGAAAAATATGAATCTAGACGGTTATAAAGGAGAAACAAAAACACTTTAACTACATTAAGAAAAACATTCAAAAAAAAAAAACAAAACACTTTAACTAGATTAAGAAAAACCCCTTAGAAAATTTAACTCTCAAAAGAGGTCTTCATTAATTTCCAAAGAGGAGTAATCACATCATTCAACCATGATCAAAGATGAGGAAATATTTTCTTTCTATAAAAGAGGAAATGATTTTCCTTTACAATAAATGAGATCTCTCCACCTAGACTAATTTCTAGAACTAACTAATTAACTAAAATACAAAAATAAGAGAAAAAGTGGCCTTGCTTGTGCACTCACCAGGCCTCCCATGTGACATTGCCTATACCATTCTTGTTGGCTTTTGTTGCAAGAAAATTCTGTTGTTAAGATTAAGATCTGTGTTGGCCCTTATAATGTAATTGCAATCTTCCAAACCAAACCAACTTTAACTCAATGTTATAAGCAAACCACTTCGTCCTATCTCTCCTCAAGAATTGGTCACAGAGTTGATAACCTAGGTTTTGCTTTAGTTGTTGGTCATTACTATGGTAATATTTAAAAATCCTATTCTAAGAAATGGAAAATTTGCATCGCTTGAGAGTCCAAAACCATATGACCATATTCAGTGATTTTGGTAATATGTTTGAAAATTAGAACAAGACTCTCATGGAAAGATTGGGAATTTAAGAGGTTGTAGTAGAGTACTTAGAAGGGGTCAGAATTGATATTCTTATTTAACAAGTGTTCCACAATATTTTAACAAGAAACTCAGACTGTAGCTCTGATACTAAGTTACTAGGTCCAGGGTTCGTTCTGGTTCCATGACGCTCAAGCACTCTTGCTGCATCATCTTTCTTATTTTGAGAGGTCCTCTCATGCATTGTCACTTGCTCAACTTCCTTCTTCTTCTACTCAGTTGTTGTCTGTGTGAAGTAGCTCTCTCCTCCTTTACTGGTTCCTGCACCAAGGTTTGTGGGCTCCCTCCACTCTGTTGTCAATAGTCCCGTGATTTCCTGCACATTAGCCTGTGTAACTAAGTATGGAACCTTGTGCCATATCTTCTTAGGGTCTCTCCACGCCCAGATAGATACATTATGAAATTCAGCCTTGAATTATGTTAAGTCCCGCAACTGCAAGGTTGGAGACAACCTTGGCAGTTTACTTATGACTGTGTGGAGGTCCATCTTGACCAATATCCAGAATACCTTTGACTCCATGATCCTCCTTGGATCTTTTTTCACCCACAACAAAGCGAACTTCACTGCCTTCAGTAATTCTTCATCCTGTGGAGGGAATTTACTATCCTTCCATAGTTGCCATGCAACGAGTACAATCAACAGTAGGAGCTAGGCATAGTGAAATTCATTTTTTCCCTCCTGTGCTTCGCTGTAGTTTGCTAATAATTCCTTGCAAAGATATTATGCCCAACTTCGCTTAGCGCACTGCACAGCCAATGAGATTATAGGCATCGGAAGCTTGATCACGCGACATTTTCTCATGATTTTCCTGGCCAAAAATTGAGTGACAAACTACACCGCTTGGTCTGTAATTGAGCGGATGCAGTACCCACGTTACTTCTTTACTACTCCAAACTTAGTTTTCATCCTATCCACAAGCTCCTTCTCTTTTCTATTGTCTCCAAACTCTTTGGTTGGCTCTGCCCCTTTATAGGGAAACTTCATAATTCGATGGATCAACATATTTGATATCGAGATGGGTTTTCTTAATAGCAAACAACCATAATGCATTAGCACGATAAATTGGAACACATAGATAGTATTGATAATTAATTGCTGGAAATGTGGCACACATAACATATCAGCAATCTGGCCTACTTGACACCTTTTACCCATTTCATATGTTCTAGCCTTGTGACCCGAGTCTCTTCATAGTAAATCTTGGTCATGCATTTATGGATGGCCAAATGAGAAAATCTCTTATGGTCAGGGAGATCACAATCGTCCAAATTTAACACTAGGATACCCACTAAAAGCATGCCTTCAAAAATTACATCTTACGATAACTATTGTGTAGAGACCATGAATTTTCGCGAATACAGGTCCTCAGTTACCTTTTCTTTCCCTTTTCGTAGAGGAATATATGTTGGGAGCCTCGTGATAGGCTCACCCTCATTCGCATCCAGTTCCTCAACTCCATCATGGACTTCTTTTTCTTCCAAATCCACTCATTCCTCTAACTCCTTTGCCTTGTCCCTCCTTTCTTTATGTCAAACCATCGTGTTCTTCCTCACTAACTGCCTCACCAGTATAGGTTATGTTTTCTTCTTCTTCTACTTAGAAACTAATTTCTTTGGCCTAGGCAACCTCAGTGCTGTAGGAACGGATGGCATAGATTCTATTGACACAACTTTTGGGGTCTGTGCTTGAGAGACAATGGCTTCAGAACTTGTTGGCACGGACATTTTCTTAATGATAAGTACTCAGGTAGTTTCGTGAATGCTGATCTTGCGAAAAAATTCTCCCAAGTGTGTCGATTCATAGAGTGAAAACAAGAGGTCTTATACCAATCTTTCAAAAAGAAAAGTGTTCTTTGGAAAAACAACATGCCAAATTTATAGGCAATTTTGAATTCAAATATGACCATTCCCTGTATTTTCTAATCATAAATGCATCTTTGGTGGCATAAATCCAAATATTTTCACCATAAATGTCACTTACCAGCTCCTCCTCATTGGATTTTCATTGTCCAATCATGAATAATGACTTCGATGGCTAGTTTTGGACCCGGTTGTGTCACATGAACCCCCATGATGAAACTCATCCATCACAGCTTCTTCTGAAGCAGCTGCTTCTATCACACCTTCTTCTAGCGCAATTGATTTTGTCAAGTATTCTTCTGGCATACCTTTTTCATTCGTCGCACAAATTCCATGCGGTTTCCTCTTCCTTGAGTAGTGTAGTTTATAGTCATGTGTTCACTTGCATCTACTTGTAGCGCTAAGACTGTCTTGATATCATATCGTCATTGCGCAGGTGCAGGATCCCCTTTATCCAACTTAAAGTGACTTCCATTCACCTTTCCTGGAAATATTTCCCCATTCAGATTACAAGAAGAACTGCACCACCATCCGTGATTTCCTTGACTACATATGGTCCCGACCGGTGCATTTGGAATTTGTTATGAAACCAGCTCAAGAAAAGATAGAAAAGATAGATCAACACCTTAGCATTCAGCCTCTTCGAGGGGGCAACCTCCTTTACATTACATAAATGAACAATTCTTGGATGATTCAAATGAAAAGACTTCCTCTCTATATATAGGAGTCTAAGGGGTCATAACATAATCAGAGCCTACATAACAATAATAATGTAAGGGCACAATAATAACAATAGTGGGCTTTATGGGGCACAATAGTAACAATATGGGCACTACATGGGTACATCAATATAATAAGTGGTTTTTACTAATAACAATAAGGGGTTACACTAGTAGTATAGGGGCCTAACATGCCCCTCTCCTTCAAAAAGTGTTGTCCTCAACGCTTGAGTAGTTCTTGATGCTTCTGTATAAAATTATTGTCCTCCCGTGTGGAATCTTCAGTGGGTAAATTCTTCCACTTGATGAGATACTGTGAAATTGATCAATTTCATAACTGTCGCGTTCTTGTTTCTGTGACTGCTCCAGGTTCCAATATGGTTTTTCCTTTCTCTTCAATTTCTGGCAATATTGTTTGAATTGGGATCTTTTGCATCTTTTGAATAAGTGGCCATACTTCTTCGTCCTTCTTCCATTCATCTGTTGCTTCATTTATCCAGTCTGGTTGGATAATAGAGATAGCACAAAGCAATGCTTCCACATCCTCATCCTTGAAGAGTCTTCCCATTTGGTAAGGTCTCCATTTTTTAAGTGCATGTAGTATTGCCAACATTTCCTTCTCATAAATAGCTTGCTTGAGATGTAGCAGTAAAAATACCCAATCACCTACATCAAAACATTTTTCACTATGATGTTGATCTAGCTGTTGTTTCGTTTGATTTTGCACCAAAGTGGCGTTATCCTTTAAAAGTTGGAGAACTTGTTGTTGATGCTTGATGTGATCTTTCACTACTTCAACCTTTTTCTTCATGATATGTCCTTCTATCTCTAGAGTTTGGCGTGTGGTAATTTCTTCCAATACTTTACAAGATATGGTCGGATTCATTTCTTGATGCTTGATGTGATCTTTCACTTCTTGAACATTTTTCTTCTTGATATGTCCTTCTATCTTAATAGTTTGAGGAGTGGTAATTTCAACCAATGAATTAAAAGATATGGTTGGATTCATTTCTTCTTTCTTGATGTGATCTTTCACTTCTTGCACCATTTTCTTCTTGATATGTCCTTCTATCTGGAGATTTTGAAGAGTGGTAATTCTTGCCAATGCTTTACAAGATATGGTCTGATTCATTTCTTCTTTCTCTGGGGTGGGGTCCTCGCGTATATCCTCTTCTTTTGATGTTTCTTGATCCTTTTCTTCCTTGTCTTCATAAGCTATGTAAAATAATTTCTTCTCAGCACACTTATGACCTTTAGTGCATTTGCTATCACAATTGTAACAAATCCCTTTTTCTCTTTTTTCTTCCAATTGTTGTAGTGTAAACCTTGTAGGTTGTGGAAGGCTAGGAGAAACAACACTTCCATATTTATAGTTGTGAGGGGTAGACTTCCTTGTTGCCATACTTTTACTTTCCAATATGTAACAAATCACTTTTACTATTTCCAATTGTTGTGGTGTTGCTCTAAAGAAGGTGTTGCTCTTTGAATCTTCATAATGTGCTATCCTTTCTGATGAGCCCCAAAAATGGATGATTATTTGGGCTCATTCAACCTCCTAATTCGACTTAATCCACTATTCACATTAGTTTATTACATTTTTTTATTATATTTATGCTAATAGAGTGAATTGGGTTAGTCATTATGCAAACAAGTCTAATGTGTGCTTTGTGTAGCCTTTTTGGTCAATTTGGAGACAAAGTCAATGGTTGAAATGAGCACTTGGAAGCCAAATTCGTGGAGAGTATTTTTAGGAAGGTGATCCCTTCATTTATGGGCCTTTACCTCGAATTCCCCACCATCAGCTCGGAGTTCAAGGGCCACCAAATCAATTAGCACAAGGGCAGCCAAGCAAGTCAAGTAGAACTGCTGTTAACTACAAGTTTTGGCAGTCGAGTCCCTAAAGTTTAGGAGGACTGTTGTGGTCCTCAATTTGTATAAATAAGAGGGCTTAGGGCCTCATTTTGGTTAGCCGGTAGTTAGTCATTTTGGTTAGCCAGTAGTTAGTCACTTTGTAGGCAGAAGTTAGCTAGTTTGTAGTTCGATTTTAGTCTTTCTTTAGGCAATAGTTTAGCTATGCATTTCAGCACATTTTCAAGTTTTCCTTGTGGACAGTTTTGATGTAATTCTTCTTTTCTTGCTCAATAAAGATGAATCTAGCTTTGCACCAACTTTAAATCTCTCTTAGGAGGCTGTAGCTATTGGGGTTGGGACCATCTCAAGTGCCCAGTACTTCCTTCGTTTACTTTCATGTGTCTTTGCTGCATTCCTAAAATAAAATCTGCTATTTAGATTTAAATCTTGGTTTGTTATTTAGGTTGCTTTTTATGGTTAAATTAGCTTTTCATGTTCAGGTTTAGTTGATAGATTAGTACAGGGAATATCTCTAGAAAAATTCCATCAAGCACCTTTGATCTCACCTCTCCCTCAGTGCGATTGTGAGTTGGGAAAAAGGTGACATTGTTGCCAACAAAAACGCTATTTTGCTTGACCATGCAATCCTTAGTGTACTGTTTCCATTTGCAGAAATTAGTTATGGGTTTAGATCTCTAAAATGTTTCTTTGCATAGTTGATGTACATGGTTTTCTTTCCAAATAAAGCTGTTGTTCATTCATGTTATTGATAGTTAGACTAGATTAGCTAGGACTTTGATTTTTTGCAAGACTTTGTTGATTCAATTGAATGTACATTGTGCAGAGCATCTCTACCACTCCTTTATCCACACAAAGCATCATCTGATTCACCTGTTCCATCTCCTAGCTGAGTTCCTCGTCTCCCATATGTCCTTTTTTCCATGTAACCCTACCTTCTTGCTCAATCATTGCCATAGCCTTCTTCAAGCCAAGTCAGCCTTCTACACCTTCTCACCACTCCATCCACCAGTGCCTAGGCCACTTTGGACCACTATCCTACCTCTAGATCCACCCATGCATCTTCCCTCACTAATCCATCCTCTAAAAATCGATTTTCAAACATCTTGTAGAAATTTCTGAACATCCTGTAGAAATTCCTGAACATCCTGTAGAACCCCTGCAGACTTCCTGTAGAAGCTCACAAATGAGGTTTTTTGATAGCCAAACCTTGTGAAACTCTCTGGAAGAGTGTTAGGGACTCCTTAGAACCCCTCTGCACCTTTCCAACCTTTTGCAAGCATTTCTCCTCCTTGATCCACCCTTGCACAGTAAAGCACAGTTCAAGCATATGCATGATGAAATTGACAACTTAATAAAAAATACAAAAAGATGTTTTCTTAGGACAAAGGTAGTATAAACACATGTCTTTTACCTTCATAGAAGTAATGGCATCTATTTCAGTAGTTTGTATTCTCATCTTTGCATCAGTAGGACTAGCTGGTAGAATTAGGGTTTGCTAGGGTTTGCGCTTTCCTTCAGTTTTTCAATCTCTTTCTGCAAGTAGATTAGCTACCTTTGAGTTAGCTTTCATCCATCAATTAGAAAGCTTCTTCTAAGAGCTCATAGAAGTTGGCTAAAGCCCCTAGCGGACTTGTGCCAACTGACCAAGTGACAGTTGCAGCAAGAACTAGTACTTGTGCATACAGCACCGTCGCTTCCAAGTTTGTTACGAACAACCGGGTTGATAAAATTAAAGAAGGGAGTCCTGGGAGTTGCAGCATTATCACTGCAATACTGGGGCCCACCAATTTCTTCCGTGAAAATTGACCACGTAACAAGTTTTTTACGAGATCGAAGCCCTTTATACCATAAAAATTGATCCGGTTCTAAATATGAAGATGCAATACATACCTTTTGTAATAGTGGTACACCATGTAGATCAAAATATTGCTCCATCTGACGTATCCAATTTACCAGATCATTGCCATCAAACTTCCTCATCTTGCTTTTTCTTGATTTTAGGAGCTCGATCTTGAAATGACTGTAAATCTGTACTTTTAGATCTTTAAGTTCTGAAACTACGACCTATAGTAGTCCTCTGTGTCCTCTTTCCAATGCCACCAGTCTTACCCCAATTGGATTCACCAATGAAGATTTATGCCAAATCTCCCATAGTGACCTGATTATAGACTAGTTCAGTAGAGCGAAATTGTACGATGTGCCACGAGTCACTGTTTCAACCTTTAGCTCTGAAAAATATATAGAAGAAACTACAGCCCATCCTCTTTCTTCAACTTCTTACGAAATTTCAATCTGATGCTCAAAGAGGAAGTTATGACGATTTTCCCTAGGTCACCTGTTTTGAATGTAATTCAGGATTTTACAAAAGGACCAACTTCCTCAGATCATATCTCCGAAAATATAGCGCAAAAAGCTCTGAAATTGGGACCCAAGATTTAGCGCGATGTCTTCTCAAATGGTTTTTTTTTTCAACTTCTGAAACGTCGCAAAAAAAAATTATAGCGAAAATGCCACGATGACTTGTTTGGAGCAGTGAAACCCTAGAATCCAAAGCTCTGGTACCAAATGTTATGAAACCAGCTCAAGAAAAGATAGAAAAGATAGATCAACGCCTTAGAATTCAGAGTCTTCGAGGGGGAAACCTCCTTTACATTACATAAATGAACAATTCTTGGATGATTCAAATGAAAAGACCTCCTCTATATATATAGCAGTCTAAGGGGTCATAACATAATCAGAGCCTACATAACAATAATAATGTAAGGGCACATTAATAACAATATTGGGCTTCTATGGGGCACAATAGTAACAATATGGGTACTACATGGGTACATCAATATAATAAGTTGGTTTTACTAATAACAATAAGGGGTTACACTAGTAGCATAGGGGCCTAACATAATTTATCTGGAAACTTTGTGAATAGAGCAGAACCAAATCATTCACTTTAAACATGCCCAACTTAATATTCTTATCATGCAAGGCCTTCTCACATTCCTTTTGCATTTGCTGGTGAAATCATGCGAGAAACCAGTCTTCTTCCATCTCCTTTAAGGTCTCATTATCTGTCATCTTTCTCAAATTTGTAATGCATAGGCTTTGCAAAATATATTCAATGGGCATCATTGCATTGATCCCATAAAGCAACCTAAACAAATTTTAGCCTATCAACTTCTTGCACGTTGTCCTATATGCCCACAGGACTGCTGGTATACAGACATTCTAATCGTTCATCTTCGCCTTAAAAAACTTTGTGAACACATTCTCCATAATATTATTGAATGCTTCCACTATACCATTGACTTGGGCATGATAGGGCATACTATTTTGATGGTACACCTAGAATTCTTTGAGCACAACACTTATTGTTCCGTTCAGGAAATGATACCCCTATCACTCATCAATACATTAGGACACCCAAATCGCGTTAAGCTCTATTCAAATAGGAACTCTGTAGTTGTAGCAACAATACAATCCTTTATTGGTTGCGCTTCCACCGATATGGCTAAGTACTCTGCTGCAGTAGTAATGTACCATTCCCCTGTCTTCCTTCCTAGTGCTTGTATCAAACATACAATTACATTTTCTCATTTTCCAAATACTTCTAACAAAACTTGAGGGTTCAAGGGCATTTCATCTCTTCATGAAGTCTTTCCCATCCTTTAAGAAGCATCACATACTTTACAAAACTTCAAAGAGTATTTATACACTACTAGCCACCATCACCTTGCCCATAGAATCTTATGCGCAGTCGCCTTCCCTTCACAGTGTCCTCCCACAACTCCTCCATGTGCTTTGGTGAGGATACTAGCGTGCTCAAACTCTAGAAAATATCGACACAATATTGCATTTGTTCTGATCTTATACAAGTGATCCGCAATCACAGAAAAATTAGCAGCATGGACCACTAGTTCCTTTTTCTGTTGATTAGAATAAACTTCTAGAGTTGTTCCAGTAGACAAAAATTGAATTATATCAGCAAAATGGTCATCTACAATGCGCATAGTAAAGATTTGTGCATCCGACAATCCTTCCTCCAAACTAGTTGGTTCTTCACCTATTTCAATCCTCGAAATATGTGATTTGGTCCTTGTTGGGTGTTAAAAGGTGTCTTTTAAAACTCCTCTACCTCACATTAATCATCAACCTAGGCAAGACCTTTTATTCCTAGAGTGTACACAATATGTTCATGCTATGAATCCAGAGAGTAATGTTTCTTAAAATTAAGTATAAACCATTGATACAAGAGTAAACGGATGCATTTATAAAACTCAAATTCCAACTGTTAAAGGAAATATTACATCTAAGCATCAAGACTTAATCCTCTGCTAAAATCATGATAAAATCTCAAACAAGCGATTCAATTGACAATAGCATCAAACGAGAGAGTAGTAGCATTAACCAATCTCTTCTAGCTGATTCTATCTAAATCAAACTTAATCTCAGTCAAGAAAATCAAATAGAAAGGATGTCAACCGAGATTTCAATAGCGGTAACCAAACTCTTTCAGCTGATTAAATAAACAATGTTCATTGTCTTAATGAGCTAATTAATTTAACCTATAATAAGCGTAAATAAAATCAAATGAAAATGCTACGAAACATGTAAAGAAAATATTAAATATATAAATTTAGTAAAAAACAAATAAGATAAACTCACAGAAACTGGGAAAAATATCAAACCACACAAACATGCGTGAATCAGAAATATATAACACAAGGGATAGCAGTTCAATCCACTAGAGGTCGGGCCCTTAGCCACCAGCAAATACTACTGAGCTACTTCATAGAATACAAATGAACAACAACGTAAATTACATATTAACCATTGAACTCAAGTCTCGTTACAATATGGTCATGCTCTCCACCGTATGAGTCCGTAAATTAAAATTATGAGTTGAAATAAACAGAAATCGATTCCCTTTTCTCCTAGCGTCTTTTTATTTTATAGTAAGAAAGAGTTAAAAGATAAATGTGATCCCTCAGGATCGGAGATCGTAAGGGAGTCGCAACACCCTTCATATTTGGCATTGATCCTCTTGATTTGTCCTCCGACCTGACCGCAACTGACGTGTAAATTAAAATTATGAGTTGAAATAAACAGAAATCAATTCCCTTTTCTCCTAGCGTCTTTTGCTTTTATAGTAAGAAAGAGTTAAAAGATAAATGTGATCCCTCAGGATCGAAGATCCTAAGGGAGTTGCAGTTGAATGCTATCTTCTAACATCCTTCATATTTGGCATTGATCCTAGTTGTATTTTTGTTCTTAGATTCATTCATGTTAGTCATTTTTAGTTGCATTACTTATTAGCTAGTCACATATTTTTTTTTATAAGTAAGCTTAAATCTGTTAATAAAATTTATGGTATAGAGAGTTCTAGGCATCAGAGTGCCGCCATACAGTCAGCAAGATAGCAGAAAATGAGCCGCCCACAAGGGGAAACCAGCTCGAGAGGCGTTTGAGAGCTGCCTCGCAAGAGGAAACCAGCCTTGTCTTAACAACAGTGAACCAAAAACCGAGTTTCCCACCAAGGGAAACCGACTCATACATAGTTTTGAGATTGAATTATCTACCAAGATCAGTTTGGGCAAGCTAATATACGAAGGATACAAACCAACAAAAACCTTAAAATACTAAACATGGAGGCGAGAAAAAGCAGAATCGCTTAGAGTCCATAGTCACCCGAGGCAATTCCTCATCAAATCTGCATCCCCATCGTTCTTTGTCATCCGGAGCGGGATCTAGAGGAGTGACATCCATCACGTCACGCTCACCTGCATTCATCCCAGTGTCCTGGAGAGGCCCTGAGTTGCATTCACCTGGCACGCGAGGAGGATTTTTTTCTACGGGTAGAGAGACAGGCAGAGCTGGAGGAGAGGCTTGTGAGCTGATGGGAGGCACAGAGTGCGGGGGAGAGGCAACAATCATAGGTCGAGGTTCGAGTCAGTGGTGGGAGGCAGCAGTGACAATGCTTGGGTAGGGAGGAAAGCATTGAAATTGACCACTTCCACAGAGGCAACGGGGAGCATTATCACTGAGATTGCAAGTGGAGAACAAGTGAGAGGAAGGGGGAGGGGAGTGACTGGGCCTGGAGCCACCCTGGCAGCATCTCATACGATGTCTCAGCTTAGGCATCGCCGCACAAAAGTCATGAGAGCATGAGAAATTGAGAGAGGGCCTCAACAGAGGAATGTGGAGGCGAAAGTCAAATAGGGCAGGGGTGCGCTGAGCAGAGAATGGACTGCGCAAATGATGGTAACCAGGGATGAAGCTAATGCAGGAGACCAGTGGGCAGTGTTTTCCGATAGTGGTGTGGAGGCTGTGCGCCTTTGCTTCCGGTGAATAGCAAGAACCAACAGGCAAGAGCTACCTCGACATAGAGACTGGCATAGCACCACAGCTCCAAAACAAAACACCAGAGAGCGCAACTGAGGACGGGGATGAAGGGTATGGAGTATTCATGCCGAATTTGTTGGTGTGTCAACCTCCCCACCGACATAAATGTCATGTAGGGTGACGGCCCATCAACTTAATGGTTCTGGAGTTGAGTACAGGCTTACCGCAGGCAAACTAGTGGTCTTGCGACGCGCCCACCTGCTGGATCATAACCCCAATCACATCAATATCCACCCGCATCTGGGGTGAAGTTGTCCTGCTACACCAGTTGAGTGCATTCTTGAAGGAGATTGTTGTCATTGAGACTGGAGAGGGGCCCTATAAAGAGGGTCTGGACGTTCGTTACCCCTTTGCTGGCCAGAAGATCTGCCACTTTGTTGCCAGATCTTCTAGTGTGCTTGAGGTAAATAGAAACAAATCGGGCCTCAAAAACTTGTAAAATTTTAATGTCCGGAATGTCCAAAATATGAGAGCTTAATTATTGTCCATTGGAGCATTAAACGAAGCATATATGCTATGCTCTAGCAACTAGTCAACGATGAGATCCAATCTTGCCATGTGCCTCCAACTGTCCGCTACTTTAGAGGGTGGGGAACCTGAGAGGATCTTACTGATCATGTCGATGAGGATTTGGGAGTCGCCCTTAATCTCAATAGGGAAAAAATTATGGAGCTGGGCTAGCTGCATACCTTGCCAAAGATCATCTAGTTGCACAGAGTTATTGGTATCCCATCCTATATAGCCATAGTAAACAAGCATAGAATCCCCTTTTTGATTGTGAAAAATTCCCCCAAAGCCCACCTCCCCACGGTTGGCTTTGGAGGCACCATCAAAGTTAAGCTTTATGACACCATCTGGGGGGGAGACCCATTTAGCATTAGAATTTGTCTTCTGGGACTCGTCAATCAGTCGACTCGGGACGCAAATTGAGCTTGAACTGCCAGTTTTTCCAGACTTATTTCTCTATGGGCAGAGAAGGGAGGTCTTCCTGCTGCCATTTTTGTACCACTAAGGTTTCCTGGAGATTGCTGCAGTAATTTAACCAGAGGATTTCCAGAGGGGCTAACTGATTCTTGAAGATCCTCCTATTCCTCTCCTTCCAGATATGCCATAAGATGAAGCTTGGAATGTGCCTCTAGAGAGAGTTGAGGATGTTGCAATGATAGGGTTCCGCTGGCCAATTACGTATGATGGTATCTAAGTCCTCAGACTGTCGACCATCCCTTCTGCACTTGGAGCTGACACTTTCCTAGAAGAAGGAAGCCAAAGGGTAGGTCAGCATAAGATGTTGAATGGTCTCCTCTTGATTATTATAGTTGGGGCATCTGGAAGGCCGAGTGAAGCCTCTCTTCATTAAGTTGTCCCACGTAAGGCTTTTCTTTTGACAGAGAAACCATAAAAATGAGGAGACCTTGGGCCAAAGCTGCGGTGACCATAACTGTTTCTAGATGGGGTCAAGAGGGTCGAGAGTCTGGTTCATCAGGGCATAAGCTTCCTGAGTGGTGAACTTGACTATGGGGGAGTGTCCCCAGCGAAGGACATCCTGATTGTCTATGTATCTGATTTTCCTGCTGATTAGTTTTGCTTCTAGTGCTTGATGAGCCTGACCTTGCTGGTTGTTCAAGTAGCTTGTAGCCGTTTTCCAGTTCCTGTACCCCTGAACTTGGTTTTCCTCCCAGAATTGGTGAACCGTGGCATCCAGAGGAGCTATCAAATCAATTTGGAGAGGCGGATTGATGGTTGAGAGGAGCTTGGGTTGTTGTTGCCACGAGTCTGTCCAGAACCTAGCTGTGCTACCTATGCAGACCTCCCAGAAACTATCTTCCTGAATAAGTAAACGGTGTTGTTTGGTAGCGTTCCAGATCAGCAAGCCTGCTTCTGCATTAGATAGTCGAATGAGCTCTAAATGGGGTCTGTGGTTGGCATATTTGGCATTCCAGAGTCTCGTCCATGGGGTAGAGGGGGAGGATAGCCATTGCCACCAGATCTTAGCCCCCATGATAGCGTTGTTGTGCTGAGGGTCGTGGAGTCCCAACCCTCCCACTAACTTTGGCTTGTAGATCGTGTTCCATTTGACCAAGGCACATTTTTTGTTCTGTCCGGATGCTCCCCATAGGAAATTGCGCTAAAGAGATCTGATCTGCTTAAGGACCCATTTCGGGGCCGCTAGGACCGAGAAGAGATAAAGGGGCATGGTTTGAAGGATAGACTTGACCAGAATAAGTCTGCTAGGGAGGTTGAGGGGGAAAAAAATCCAGGAGGATAATTTATCTTCGAGTTTGTCCAAGAGAGATCTCCAAGAAGAGTGCTTAAGTGCTGAGACAATGAAGGGGGCTCCAAGGTACTTGGCGGGGAGCTTGGCAATGGAGAAACCGCGGATTCTAGCAATGTGGTGTTGAATGAGCAAGGGAGTGTTAAAGAAGAATATTTGTGACTTGGAGGCATTGACAGTGATTCCTAAAGCTTCAAAAAACAAATCAAGCAAGCTCTTGAAGGCGGAGGCTTCTTGGGTAGAAGGATGACCAAACAACATAGTGTCATCCACGAATTGCTGGTGGGTGTGAGCCAGGGGTTCATGAACAGAAATGCCACGGAGTTGACGTGAATGAAGGGCATGAATGATCAAACAGCCTAACCCCTCCGCCATGAGAACAAAGAGAAAAGGGGACATGGGGTCGCCTTGGCGAATGCCACAAGAGGGGGAGAAGGGATGAGAAGGGATACCATTAACCAGGATGGAGAAAAATGAAGAGGAGATCAGGCTGATGACCCATATTATCGAAGGAGAGCTGAAACCAAAAGCTGCTAGCATCTGTTGAATGAAATTCCAGTTAAGTTTGTCAAAATCTTTTGATAAATCAATCTTAAGGAGCATACCTAGCTTTTTAGTCTGCTTCAGAGACTGCATGATCTCATGAGTGAGAATGATGCCATCAAGGATTTGTCGCCCCTCCACATAACTAGTTTGCTCAGGAGAAATGAGCAAAGGAAGCAGTGGCTTTAACCTGTTGGCAATAACTTTGGAGATAATCTTATATATTGCATTGCAGAGGGCGATGGGGAAAAATTTGTCAGGTTTAGCTGCTTGGTCCTCCTTGGGAATCAGGGTTATGAAAGTGGAATTAAGAGATGGGAGAATCCAATGCATCGATCTAGACTCCTCCACTAATTGCCAGATCTCATCTTTGATCAAATCCCAGAAATGATGGAAGAAGTTGGAAGTGAAGCCATTGGGACCTGGAGCTTTACATTCCTTGTTTTGGAGGATAGCCTGTTCAACTTCCATAAGAGTGGTAGGGCGAAGAAGAAGTTGATTGTGCTCCTCCATGATTAGCTTTGGTATGTGATGCAGGATTTTGTTAATTGTTGGTCTCCTGTCTAACTGGTCTTCTTGCACCACCGATTTGAGATGAGAGACCAATTCAGCTTCTATAGCTTGATGATGCTCCAATATTTCTTGTGTTGAGCTAAGGAGAAAGTTGATATTATTACACATCTTGCGTTGAATGGTAGAGTGGTGGAAAAATTTAGTGTTCCGTTCCCCTTCTTTTAACCATCTGACCTGGGATTTTTGTTTCTAGAGAATCTCTTCTTACTACCTTCTTTCCTCCAACTGATTGAGGATATTTTGCTCTTTCAGGTTAGAAGCTTCATTGTGGCCTTCTTGGATGATGTGAAGCTGTAGCTCCACCACTTCTTGTTCCAGGAGCCTTTGTTGTTGGAAGATGTTGCCAAAGGTGGAATGGTTCCAAATTTTAATGTGGGCTTTGAGATCTTTGAGGCGCTGCTCGAACTGGAACATCTTGGAACTAGGGGGAGGAATGAAAGCTCTCCATGCAGTGTGAACCATTTCCTTGATGCTTGGGTGGGTGAGCCAGAAACTCTCAAATCGAAACGGTCCTTTGATACGGTCCCCTAGTCTGGACAATTCCAGAGAGATAGGCCAGTGATCCGACCCTAAAAGAGGCAGGATTGTGGCTTGGAAATCACCTCCAATAAGGATAACATTGTCAGAGAGGAGAAATCTGTCTAGCTTGGATGTAATATGTTGTGCGCACACTCTCTTGTTGTTCCAGGTGTGATTTCCATTGGAAAAGGCGAGATCGATCAACCAGTTCTACTGGATGAAGTCTTTGAAATGGGCGTTGTTCAACTCTAGTCTTGCTATGCCTCCTCATTTTTTTTCCAGGCTAGTGATCATGTTAAAATCGCCCCTAAGGATCCAAAGGGGATGAGCTCTGCTAGAATTGAGTTGTTCTACCGTATCTAACAAGGCTATTTTCCTTGCGGTCTCCTCAGGGAAATAAGAATTAGATAGATGCCCATGCAAATTGGTCCCATGAATGTGGAAAGAGGCCTGAAATAGATTATGAGTAGCCTGGGCATCGTTTATTGAGACAACTTTTGGATCCCAAGAAATGGCTAGACCACCTGAGGCTCCGGAGGCATCTACCGCGATGGAATGACATCCTGGCCAGGCTTTTGAAAGAATAGGGCCAAGGGTTTGACTTGTGCATTTAGTTTCCTGCAGGAAAAATATGTGAGGTCCTTCCATATGTATTATATTTTTTATCATACGGACTTTTGAGGGGCCGTTTAGACCCCTTATATTCCATGAGATGAATTTTACTGAGAACTTCCTTCATGGGGTGAGAAAAACTTGGTAAGTTTGGGATACCTACCAGATTTTACCAGCATCTCCCCTAGGAGGATAGTCCTTTATAGATCAGATTTCCTCCCTCTTTTCTTTAAGCCTTTAAAGAGTTTCTTCCCATCCCATGGGCTTCCCTGCTGGATGCCTAGGGATTTTTGATTCTGCTCTGCATGGGCGAGAGCCACAGTTAAGTTCTCGATCTGCTTCTCTGAGATTTGGTCAAAGTCCTTTTTTTTACATGCTTGCTCTAGAGTGAAGATATCTAGGTCTCCTATATTGACCATTTCATTTTCATATTCCATGGGAGTGATCTCACTCTCATTAGCTTTAGCATTGTCAACCTCCATGCTGCGAAGATGGCCAGAGCTGGATTCAGGCATCGGGTTAAGCGGGGGTTTAGGGATGGCTTCCGAGAGCGGGGTATCAGAAATAGGGGTAGCTAGGGCTTCAAAACTGTTGCTGGTAGAGGGAGGGGTCGGGGCTTGAGAGGGGTTTTTGGGGTTCAAAGGAGGGGATTTCTTATTATGGCGGCACCGGTTCTCAAATTTAGTGAAGCCTTCAACATCAAGGGCAGAGGCAGGGTCTGAGGGCTTACTAGGGGCGCGCTCAACAGACAATCACGGAATAAATGGCCATTGGTATGGCATTTCCTACATATTAAAGGCACATGTTCATAATCTTTGGTTTACACCCATTCATGGTCATCGTGAGAGATACTTACTGAGTCAGGGAGAGCTTGCACGAGGCGCATGAAGATGCAGATCCGAGCGTAGGAGTTTTACCGCCTGAGCTTTGTTTCTTCTGTAATTTTAATGAATTAGCCAAGACCATTGCCAATATCCTTTAGGGATTCTTCGTCCCAATATTCGAGAGGCAAAGAATAGAGTCGGACCCAGACAGGTTCCCAGCTAAAGTCTTCTTTTATCCGGGTGGAATCTTTCGATCCAGTCCCAGAGATAGAGACCAGAGGAGTTGAAAAAATAGGGACCTTCATCCATGACGTGATTCTTGTCTTCAAAGCAGGTAAAAATGGTAGTGAAGAATCCTTTAGGTCTGAATTACAGCATTACCTGCCATTTTGGCTTCCATTTGGCCCTAATCCATCCATGTAGGGCTTTTTCAGTTGGCCAGAACCTGACGAATTTGCCAATCAGCACATGGTCTCTCATGTACTAGATCTCGCCATTGATCCTATGGCTCGATAGCTCGATCTTGGGACATTCCATTTCTATTGGTCTTCAGGTTGCAAAGGTGGCTTTGGGTGCCTCCATGGTGCCTTGCGCTTCCATCGTTTTGTCCTCTGGATTGTCCAGCTTATCACCCAGTGGGATCTTCTGCGTATTACTATCCTGCGGCTTGTGGCCTGTTGCAGAGCCCGGTACATTGCCTTCAGTAGGTGGGTTTGAGTTGGCTAAAATCTTATGAGGCATATCAGTGTTGACGTTGGGGGAGGCATTGAGAAACTCCCCCTGAGACACTGCCATTCTGAGAGAACAACAGGTATAATGACCCATATGTAGACTGGGCCAGCGTTTGTTGGCAGAACAATTTGTAAAGTGCGGTGCCGTAGCAGGGAGGCTAGAAACCCTAGCCCAAAAGTTGCAGATGTGTTTTCACCATTTTCCTCCCAGCAAGTCACATATTTTAACCCGCAACTAAATTAGTGATTTATGATAGATGTTTTTAGTTTGGTCACTTAAGATTGCTCATTTTTGGTAGTATTTCACTTGCAAAAGTTTTGGTGACTAACTTTTTTAGTTACATAGTCACTAATTTCTTATTTTCTACTAGTGTCTTAAGATGGCAACCCAAATTTTAAATGTGGTTTCTAAGGTCGAATCATTATGTTTTTCTTTCCTCACCTCATGGGATAAAAGCGATCCCATGAATCCATCAACTACCAGTCCTCCCAACCCTATGATTCTTTAAAAGTTGCTACTATAACATAAAACTTAGTAGACAAATATTTGATGACAATGTCAACCACTATTTTATGTTTAATGTCATCACCATAATTTTTTAACTAGTTTACAATAGTCAAAACCCGATTCACGAATGAATTGATATCTTATATTTCCTTCATCCGGAGACTTTCAAAATATCTCTTAGTATTATGTAACTTAAAAATATTGACTTTCATTATACCTATGTAGCTCATCATCAAAGTCTCCCATGTTGTCTTTTCTAAAGATGCAGTCATAATATTTGAGAACACTACTTGGTCCAATCCTTGTTGGATAAGTTGCATTGATTTTTCTTTGGAAAAGAACATATATTTTTTTCAAAAGAACTTATATTAGCGAAAACAAACCAAACCAAAGGAAACAATCTTAGCTATTATCCTAAGAATATAGGGAAACAATTGGTAACTTCTAACAATCTCCACTTTCACAACAATTTACCTGATATATCACTCCCAAAATATGCATCACCTTTCGTGCAAGCCAAGAGAAGCTAGGAACCATTTTAGCTTCTCTGACATGACTAGTTTTTTGAACATCTTTGCACAATTTTTCATTGTAAGGACCTTTTCTAGAGCCATCATTCCACTTTTATCAATAACCTCTCTTACAAAATGATATTTAACAGGTATATGTTTTATCTTACTATGATAATTTGGATTCCTTTCCAAATTAATATCGCTTTAACTATCACAAAACACTTTCACCCTGTCTTGCATCCTTTCAATTTCACCTAGGAAATCTTTTTACTGAATTGCCTCGTTGCAAGCATGTAAGGCAACTATGCATTATTCCTTAGTAGTGGAAAAGGAAAATTTTAATAACCACCCTAAATTTATATGTATAATAAATGGGGTAATCCCCATGATACATAGGAAAAATAGGAGGTGATTTTATCAATAATAATATAATATGTAGATAAACAAATTTTGACAAACCTCTCACCAGATTATATTATCTTGTACAGTGATAATATAATCTTTCACTGAATTATAAAATCTTGTAAGATCTTGGCAAATATTTTACTGAATAATAAAACATTGTGAAGTCTTGGTGAATGTTTTGTTAAAGTATGAAACTATATATGATAATAAGAAAACATATTCATTAAACTGTAATATACTAACATACATGTTTGGAGAAAA
The DNA here is from genome assembly GCA_000404065.3 of Pinus taeda. Lineage (NCBI taxonomy): Eukaryota > Viridiplantae > Streptophyta > Pinopsida > Pinales > Pinaceae > Pinus > Pinus taeda. Next base: position 3,589 of record APFE031424401.1, on the reverse strand, counting down.
TAAACATAATTTTGACTTCCTAAAAACAATGTTCCAAGTTTCAGTGGCCATGTTGGTCAAGGTTCTTACAATACACTCTTTCATATCCTTCTATTAGTTTTGATAATATTCCACAACAAAGTTCTTGTAGGTGTTGATATTGACAATGATTTTTGTCAAGGCAGGAGAGATTAATATTTTCTCTACAACTTTTGTCAAGCTACCACTTTTTTCAAGTTATCAATTTTCATTCTTATTCCATAGACTCCAACTGCGAGATAAAAAAAACATATCAAGTTTGTTTACCCCAACATGCCAACAAGTAGCAAGCCCCAACTATATTATATAAGAAAGTATTAGGTATCCCAAAGGCTTGAAGGGGATCTAATTGAAAGAAGTGACCATTGTAAGAATCCTTCCAATCAATATATGAATATATAAATGTAGATTTATTATTATTTTAATTGGAAATCTTCAATTAAGTAATAAAATTTAATTACATCTCTCCCAATCTAAATTGCTTATTAGCATAATTCACTACCCTCATAGGTCTCACATTTTTTAATAGCCTTGTAACATGTAGATTAATTTCCTTTTCGGTGAACAATCTCCACCTTTTACGAAAATATGGTGCAGTGGCGCCAACCCCTACAGATCATTAGGAAAAACTAAGAATAGCACAGAAGATATCATATTAAGAATGTGGCTCCAACCCCTACAGATCATTAGGAAAAACTAAGAATAGCACAAAAGATATCATATTAAGAATGTTTGAAAACTGGTGAGAAATCTTCTATGAGGGTGATGCGGAAAGAGTGACAAGCTTTCATTGTTTTGAATTTTTTTTTGTTAAATAAAAAGAAGTTAAAAACCAATATTAATGGAGATATTGGTATTTTTTACTAAATTTTGTGAAGTGACTAAATGTAGCTTTAACCATTCCATCTTAACTCCAACCTATATCCATATTAACTCCACATCTACAACTCTTAGGGGGATGAAATCTATTTATCCCTTCAGCACTTGGTAAATGTAGAATTAAGATGGATCTAAGATGATAGAATTTCCCTTTAAATAATTTATGCTCACATGAATAACATGGTATTACCATGGGTCAATAGCATGGGTTATCATAAACCTGGAGCTTAAAAATTACTATTAGTAATTTATAAAAATTAATCAAATTAATAATTGGTTTTTATTTTTTATTTTTTTATTTTAACCAGGTTAAAATGTTTAACATGCATTAGATTACAACATCCATTTTTACTCTTGATCCACCAAGCCCGAGAGGGATCAAATATTTTTTCACTCTATGCTAGTTTGCATGTCACGATATTTGATCCCTCTCGGGGCTTAGTAGATCCAAAGCAAAGACGGATCTATGCTGGTTTAATTCCCCCATTTAAATAGGCTACATTCCACATGAATACCATGGGTCAATACCATGTGCTATTTTTATTTTTATTAATACTAATATTAGGGTTAATAATGTTTTTTGCATGGTACTAATAATAATATAGCCCATGGTATTTGGCCCATAGGATTCACTTAAATAAAAACTCTTTTTTGTGCCTTCATAAATATAAATAGGGTTATGAACTAAATATAAAAAGAAGTTTTATTTATTTACCATACCTCTAGTTTATTTATATTTTTATTTATTTACCATACCTCCACTTTATTTATATTTTTATTTGTTTACACCCTTGCATGTATATAAGGTGACTTATGGAGTGAATATAAAAAGTTTCTCATTTATTTAACCTACCTATCATTTATTTATATTTTTATTAGTTTACTATACCTCTTTTATAAATATGGTATTTGTCCCATAGGATTCACTTCAATAAAACCTATTGCTGAAAATTAGGGCAAATGGAAGGTTGTAACTCCTAATTTCAAAGGTTGAATTTACCTTTTTTACCCTCTCCCTTAAAATAAGTTGGGCTATTTGAGGCTATTTGTAAAAATGTACTATGATATAGAATATTCGCCCACTAAAAAATTAAAACCCCTTAATTTCGCCTAAGGGTGAACATTCGGCCCTAAAATTCTCCATGGTAGCAGATAAAGAAAATATGTTCTGAAGCTTTGACATCCAACTAACGACTCCACTAGCAAGGGGAAAAACATATCAAGAACTAGATCTCCCCTTATCAAAGTCACCTGCAAGATCTAAATCAACATAACCATTGACCTAATCACTACTACCATTATAGGTCATATAGTAATTACTCGTGCCTTTAAGACACCAAACCACCCATTTCACTATTGCCGAATGTTGTGTACCTAGATTTTCCATGTATCTACTAATAATGACAATTACATGTGAAATATATAGCCTTGTACTAACCATCACATACATTAAGAATCCTATACTGCTTTTCTTTATCATTACTAGGACAAAAAACCTCAAGATATCATATAAAATCTCGGAATTATTGTCTTGACATAATCTTGTTGTAATAACCACAACTTACCATTTTTCTTATCTCTATGTATCCCTAAGTGCAAGATTTGTTTTTTCTGCTCCAATATTTTTCATTTCAAAAGTCCTATCCAACTGACCCTTTAACCTATTGATCTCAATCATTCCTTTGTTTTCTACAAGCATATCATCCACATATAACACCAAAATAATGAATATGTCATTTCCCAACTTTTGAAAGTAAGCACAATGATCATACTCATTTAGTCAAATTGTGGCTCCTCATGAAGGAATCAAACTTCTTGTACCATTTCCTGGAAGAGTGCTTCATGCCATACAATGAATTCTTGAATTTGCAAACAAACCTCTTGTTGTTATTTTGAACAAAGCCTTCTCATTATTCCATATATATATCCTCATCCAAATGTTCATGTAAGAATGTTGTTTTAACATATATTTTCTATAGCTCTAGATCAAGTAATGCAACTAATGCTAAAACAACTCTAATTGAAACAAGCTTAACAATAAGAAAAAAATTATCATGGAAATCAATGCCTTCCTTTTTGAGAATATCCTTTTGTAACCAGTGTTGCTTTGTACTTTTGAACACTATCATCAAGTCATTTCTTCAATTTGTAAATCCACTTGCAACTGAAAACCTTCCTTTCCTTGGGAAGATCCATCAAATGCCATGCCTTATTTATTTCGAAGGCATCCATTTCCCCTTTAATTGGATATTTTCATTTATCATTATTCAAGACTTCCATTACTTCATGATAAAAACTAATTTCTCATTCATTAGCAATTAAAGGAACAAATGTAGCAAACTCATCCCACCTTTTCCAATCCTCCGACCATCTCGAGGAGGGCTCGTTCCCAAGACCCCTGAGCTTCATCAAAGATATAAAACTGTTCGTTAGCGAGGTTTACGCTATCGTTATCCAAATCTGTAGGAGATGAGGTTGAAACACTATTATTCGACGTTGACGGGGTGGAGGATTCTGACCCTCTTCCACCTTGCGCGCCGCTGCTTCTCTGTTGTCCGGGCCCTCTTTCTCCATGGTCTTCCATCTCAATATATTTCCAAAATGAATAGATGCGCACTTGTATTCGTCACGTAAATGTCTATTACGAAATCATAAGGTTTCGATTTGGAAACTTAATAATCGTGATAAGTTG
>APFE031424395.1:0-14320 GCA_000404065.3 Pinus taeda | reverse complement strand
CTGGATTCTGTCTCCAGCCTCGAATTGGTTCAGACTCGGTCTCGTTCTCTGCTCGAAACTTCTCCAAAAATGCAGCATTATATTTCTTCTCTTCTTGCGGCAGGTGATACATTAGCCTTAGGTCTTCGGCTCGAAACAAACCGAAACCCCTCCCGTCCGTAGTTTCAAACAACCTATTAATAATTGGGAGCTCTTGGAGTGCCCACCTTACCACATCTGTGTAAGGAAGAACCTGCTCCCGAGCCGCTATTCTGTGTAGGAAGGAGTCAGCCAAGTCTTTTAAATTGGCATCAGATTTGTTGGTATTATCACATAAAATCTCTACTTCGGTCACCATTGGCCCTTCTGCTTCAATCAAATTATAAGTCCCTTGCCAAGTGGTCCTAGTGAGTCCTAAGCATGTTGTATCTGATATCAGCCCTTTGTTCTTCCCAGTTGGATCAGCGACAGCTAGCCCTGCGGCTGGCGGAGCAGTAGGCATTGTAGTCTTGGATTTCTTTCCCATTCCGCTTTCTTCTGTTTCTATGGAAGAATTCTGCGCAGAGTGAAAGATAAGCGCAACACATGCAACAATATCATGAATCAAATAGAATGAAATATATATATATCTTGGAGCATTCATAGTAATTAATCGACTTAAGGTGGCCTTAGGATCAAATACATGGATAGGCTTCAAGCCTGCTTTTCTTATTACATGGTCGTTACGGCCTGTCAGTCTCATTAATTACAATTGCTTCGATTAATGGATAAATGATTTATTTGAAGCATGCTTAGGGTGATTTGGCGGTTTGAACGCGGATGAGCGGCTTTTTCAAAGGATATGGCCTTAATTACGAATAAATCATATCAAACTGCCTTTATGACTGTTATTTTGAGAACTGTGCCATTTACCTTTTGCAAAATCGGGCATCGGGGAAATGCTAAGTTATTGCATTGGTTTTGCTTGGAATCCCCGATCGCCAATATCCGATTTCGCATCGCGTCGGGCATAGCTGGTAGGGCTGCTTAGGATGAGGGCATGGTGAGTCACCGATCGCCGATAGCGATATCACATCGCATCGGACGAGGGGAAGCTTAATTGTGTTTTAGATGTTATCGCCGATTGCTGATTGCCGATTGCCGATTTTGCATCGCATGGCAGCAAGGATCATTACTCGTGTTACTTTATGCTTTGCCGATATCCGATAACGATTTCGCATCGGCGAAAACTAACATGTCCCTTACATTGTGTTTCCTTGTCATTGCGATATGCGATCTTGCGATCGCTTTATCGCAATGATAAAGATAAATCGTTTTATATTGGGGTTTTTTTATTGGTTTTATTGAAAAAGCCTTTTGTGAAATAGAAGTTTAAATTGATACCAATTTGAAACAAAAATTAAAAAAGGGACCCATTTCACATTATAGTTTTGGAATTTTAATGATATGAAATGGGGGTTTGTTGTAGGGCACAACAGGATCCAGGGGAAAATCTCAATGTATATTTGTTTTGTGTGTTATGCTCTAGCTATTGTTTATTTTATGTGTTTTAGAATTCGTATGCAGGTAATTTCTATATGGGGTTAAAACCTACAAATGAAAGGAGATTACAACCACAAGTAGTAGTTGAGCTTGTAGAAGAGCTCCTCCAAGTTGTTTTCTTGTCCTTTCCTTGTCACAATCTGCACCTTCAATCGACCTAAATGCATGAGATGATGTCCATTGACTACAAAAACATAAGGGCATAATCACTCTCCAAAATTCCAGCCCCAACCACATAGAAGGTTGGGAATACATACAGAAGTATGGTAGGTTGGGAGTTCTTATCCAATCACCAATATAGGGTAAGATATCCACTTCTAATGGACTTATAGGAAGAAAGGATTAGTGGTGAAAACTCCAATGTAGGGAAGGATAGGATCTAAATGTTTTATCCAAGGTAAGTAGTTGAAACAACTTCTGGAAAATCCTAGAAGGGGAAGATTCCTAAATCGCGATCATTCTCCCATATCTCTAGAACTAACACAGGTGCAAAGGGTTGCAACCTGTTGGTGACCAACGCAGGCCATAGTGGAGCAACTTGCTGGTGAGCACATCTTTGTAAGCTTACAAGGAGCATTGGTCCTTAAACTAGGTCATATGAAGCAGTTCAGGGCTCAAACTCTGGGAAATGAAAGGTACATGCATGGGTATTTGTGCAAGATGATGACAAGGGGGAATAAGATGTTGATTGATCCCATTAGGAGGGTCACTGATCAGATGGGAAAAAATGGCCTATAACAGACCATAACTTAATTTAACTGAAATAAATTGCTACAACTTAGCAATCAATCATATTGAAATGAACTCAAGCTTACCCAAATTGAATTAATCAAGTTAACTGAGTGATAAGTGCCATGTCACCTCAGTTAACTAGCTTCAATATTTTTTTGAAATGGAAATTCGAATTTTATCTAGTTTGACCAAAGCAAAGTCAAACTGAGATTTTCTTGTTGCGTTTTCAACAATACTAGGGACTTTTTAAAGAAGTTTAGAATGTTGATTAGTAAGCCAGCAACAACAAATTTATAAGTTGGGTTGAAGTTATATGGACATGATGACTCAAATTCAATTGATGTTAATTTATATCATCAATTAGTTAGAAGTTTGATCTACTTAGCTGCAACTTGACTGGATATTTAATTTGCGATAGTATGGTATCAAGACTTATTGCAGAACCCATGAAACTACATTGGAAAGCAACAAAGAGGATTTTAAGATATTTGTGTACAATTGGTTATGTTTTGGTATACATGTCTACAGAATATTTCAAGTTGGTTGTTTATACAAATTCATATTGGGTTGGATGCATGGATGATAGGAAATAAACTTCACGACATTCATTCAACATGGGTTCAACAACAATTGCTTGGAGTAATGATAAGAAACCTACAATTTCTCTCTCTGCAAAAGAAGCAGAGTATAAAGCAGTAGCAAGAGAAACATGTGAAGTAGTTTGGTTTAGAAAAATTCTAGAGCATCTAGATGAGTAATAAGAGCAACCCACTCAGTTGATAAGTGATAATTAAAGTGCTATTCAAATGACCAAGAATCTAGTTTTTCATAAGAAGACCAAGCATATTGATATTCAATATCATTTTGTTCGATATTTGGTTGAATAAGGAGTGATCAATATTGAGTACTACAAAACAAATGAACATATAGCTAATATATTCACCAAAGCACTATATAAGGAAAAAATTCTGCAAATTCAGAGATGATCTTAGAATATTTCCAAATGATCATTAAGGGAGAGAAACCCAGAGAGAACATAATAAACAGTGTCACTTTTCTCCCTTGGAAATATCCACCTAGAGCCACCCAAGGGATCACTTCTCGCCATCTTATTAGCATAGTGTAACCCCGATGGTGTCGAGGACAATTGATCCCATGATCTGCCATTAGCGAGGTGCTTTTAGCAATGGGAACTCAACCAATTGAGCTAAGCCTCTAGGATAATAAATAGTGTTGTTATATGGCCATAATTTGTAATATATATTAAAAAACCTATATTTATATAAATATAGATAATATACATGTCATTGTCTTAAAGGATTTATTCAAACTTATCAAAATTCAACATTTATTTTATAAATAAATTTTATTTTTTTATTTATGACTATTGTTAAGAATACTCTAAAATATTTAATAGAGGTTAAATCTCTAATATGAACTTAATAATTATTGGATAATGGAATTAAAATTCTAAAATTTTCTTCCAAAATAAAGATGTTTATCAAAATAATTAGTAATAATATTATTAATAAAATAAATGTAATTAATAACAATAATAATAATAATTACAATAAAAATAACTATATAAATTAAATTATACAAACATGAAAAATAAAGTAATTTAAATATATGTATATTTATATAAGTGATACCATCATTGTGGTATTGATAAAAGTAATGAAAGTATATGTATATCAAACCTTTGTTCTTCACACACAAACAATTTAATTTTTTGTTTTATGGGGAGAAAGGACATAAAACTTAATCTATATTTTTCTAAATTGATATGTAATGACATAAGTGTTATTAGTCCTTGCCTCATAAAGGACTATAACACTCACCTCACAGTGAAATTTTGTTGACTTTCGATTATTTTGCTAAGATTTTGAAATTTTAACCAAAGTTTCGAGAAAATGCTAAATATTCATAATTTTTTGTAAATTCAAAAACAATTTTCTAATTTCTGGAAACCTTATTTATAATTTTTCATTGGTTGAGCGAGCCTTGATGTGACATAATTCCCCCAGTGGAGCGATTTTTATTTTTGGTATTTTTCAGTGCCTAACAAATCATGTTGAAATAAGGGATAATTTTATAAGTGGTCATTTTGTCGGTGAGTGCTCTAACACTGACACTACTAGTGCCTTGCCAAGTGATGCCAAGACTCACGAGGTTGTAGGTCATTTACATAAGCAAGGCGGGGAAAGGAGGCTGAATAATAACTATGCATAGGAAGCTTGACTAAGTGCATTTGTGATTTGACATTTGTCAATTAAATTGTTATTATCCAATATTAAATGGAGTGTCTTTGTAATATGCACGAGAAACAAGTGTTGTATAGGAGAATGGGAGTCTAGAATAAGGAACACAAACTTTCTTCATCTTGCTCACTTTTTTGGCATACCTTCTTTTTTCATTATGCGGAGTTGTATGGAGTTGTTTGTGTGTGCAGAATGAAGGGTATGCAAAAGAGGGGGCATGTGCAAGAGAACAAATGTAAGGAGTCCTTAATGTGTGCAAAATGAAGGGTGTGTGTAAGAGAGGGTATGTGTAGGAGAATGAGGGTGTAGAGGGAAATTTGCATCTCGATATCAAATAAAACAAGCCCCTGTCAACATAACTTGATATACATGGAAACCTTATTTAGAGGCTTTTATCGTTTAAAAATTGCATCAAAGCATAAACAACAAATCATGTTATTCATGGTTCTCGAATACCATGGGCATTTGTGATTTACTTATTATCCAATACTAAATGAAGGACCTTTTTAATTTGTGCAAGGAAGAAGTGTTGTGCGGGGAAATAGGTGTGCAGACTAAGGAACATAAACTTTCTTTGGGAATTTTTTGTTACTCCACATACATTCCCCCTCTACACACTTCTTCCTGCACAACACTACATATTAATCAATTAATTAGTTGTTTTGGATTATTAAAGTTTGGGGCATGGAAGGTCTGGTTTAGTCTGTTTTTGCAATGCAATGTGCGAAATGTGTGTGGAGGTGCAGAAGGAGAAACATGGACATTAACGTTGACATGGATTCATTATTTTTTGTGGAATGAAGGGTGTGAGGAATAGGGGGTATGTGTGGGAGAGGAAGTGTATGGAGTCGTTAATGAAGGATGTGCAAAAGAGGGGATATGTGTAGGAGAACGAGGGTGCAAAGGAAACTTTTTTTTTGTGTGTGTAAGGAACATAAATTTTGATTCACAATACTCTACATTTCCACTTACATTTTCACTTTGGGGTATGAAAAGTTCAATTTCCCTATATATTGGGTTATGTCCTTGTGGGCTCATTTTATTTAGCAACATTTCTTTGTCATATGGTGTGCAACTTTTAAAAATTTTCAAAATTGTATCAAATTAGAAATAATGAATCTTGGTGTTCACAGTTGTAACACCCTCCTCCCACATCCACCCAAGTAATCATGCCAACTGGGGTAAACATGATACGAGATTCTATTATGATAAGATTTGACCTCCTAGGTAACCTTAAGAAAGTGGAATCGACGAAACATCACACACAGTCATCCAACATCATCAACAGAACCCTTAGGAGACAAGTCAGTCACTCAGACAGCCTGTCCCTGGGTCCCACTGTTGTTTTGGACCTCATTCGCTCTCATGCTAAGGGAAAGGGAGTGAAAAGAGACCTAAAGTTTCTCTCATAGGCCTGCATGCCAGTGATTGTGGACCAAACTTCCTAGTTATGTGCTAGCAACCACGAGATTTAAGCCACATTTTTAGCCCCAGAGCCTAGGACACTACCCAAAATGGAATGAAAGCTTGAAATCAAGAAAGACACAGGGAAACAATGAAGAAAAAGAAATAAACTCAATAGGAATTTAACCATACCCCTACTAGCCATGACAGGCATTTCATGAAACATATTGTCAACATGTAACCTACAGGCGTAAACAACATAATTAAGTGTAGGGATCCCATACTTATCTAAGAATCGCTATAAACCATTGTTCCCTCATGTCATTTGCTGCATATTCACCTATTAGGTCATAGACACATTATCCATTCATTTACAAGTAAAAACACGCTAAGAGCCATAGATAGTTGCTGTCACAAAATGCACATATAACCAGCATAATAGGAACAAAAATACAATAAACATATCAACAATCAAAATCCATATATATATGAGTACATTTACACATGAAAAACAATGGAATGAATTTCTCATTAATCAATGTAATGAACCAACCATTGATGGGACTACCACCTTCCACCTAGCCATAAGTTGGATGAGAAAAGTATCCCTTCAGCCAATCACCCCTGTGCCATATTCCAAGCATGAATGTGGGACTCATAGAACACATGAAAAACGCCAATCAATGTGGATGCCACCAGAGTTCTCCACCTACACTGTGAGGAATTTGAGTGCCTCCTAGTATCTCAGGCTTTATCGTGCATCCGCAATCCGATCTAGGGATCACTAGGCCTTACATTGAGACATACTCTCTAGGCTTTACCATGCATTCCATCCAGGAATCACTAGGTCCAATGGCGAGAAAATACACCTCTTGGTTTTACCGTAGATCCCGCCATTCACCGGCAAGGATTCCTAGGCCCATAGGCACATAATCTAGCTTTACCGCAACCCACAGTCTGGTTCAGGGGTTACTAGGCTAGTGGCTTCGTGCATCCTCAATCTGGTTCAAGGACTACTACTGACCATGTGTTTGTCAATTTAGAGATCCACCCCACTCAACTTCGAATCAAATCCGACCATCCCACATAAACTGAATGAGAGAACCCATCTCATCAAAGTTATCAGGAAATGTCAACGCTAGGCTAAAAACACTATCACACTTGGAAAAACCCATGCCATGGTAGAAAAGAAACACATGAAATCCCATGCACGCAAATTATAGCAAGGAAAATACACATGCAAGTTGATACCTGCAATGAAGTCTGTTGTAGCTGCTTGATCCTTCCTTTCCCTACTTGATCTTTGCTTCCTCTTGCCTTCTTTGCCTTTCTTTCTCCAATGCCAAAGTGATCCAAGAAAACTCTAAGTGTCCAAGAGTATGAGAGAGATAGAATAATGAAAGAGCTCCAAATATATACTGACAAAAGGTTACCAACTGATCCTCAAAATCCTTTTTATGAATGAGGCCTCTATTTTCTTCATTTTCCATTATTTTCTTTCATTTTCCTCCTCACATGCAAACTATGATCTTTCACCTTGCTTTTCTCCTAATTTCCATTATTTTCATAAATAATATGCCAATAAATGCCTCATGCATTTCCAAAGCCTTAGCCATTGCCTTTGCTAATTTCCTTAGCTAGAAACAACCAAATGAACACCCCCTAGGATTTCTTGCCCAACATTCAACTTGGAATAAGTGTCTCATTCATCCGTGGTTATTGTTTTTAACTTTTATTACTTGAAATTTTCACTAGGGTTGTTACAAAATCCTTCCCCTTAGGGGACACCATCCTCGGTGTTCAATCACTCATATACCTGAGAAACCTAATGAAAGAATACATACTGCTTATGGAGCTTTATAACACAGCTCGATGCAGTATTTACAATGAAAGATCTACGTAAGAGAAGAACATCATGACAACATGACAACATACCGCATAGTGGAGCTTTATATCACAACTCATTACGGTATTTACAATTATCATCCTGCTAAGTGTCAATCCACATGACATCATAACATCGTGATAACAAAACCACATGACAACATCATAACATGATAACATAACCATAATGACATGACACCCGTATCGCATAGTGGAGCTTTATAACACAACTCGTTACAGTATTTACATCCATGCACATGGGTACATATAACAACATCACAAGATACCAAAACATATGACAAATCATATACCAAAACATATATCAAACATATACTATTCATCATATCTAAGCACATATCAAAACATCATATAACAATATCAAACTATCGTAAAACATATATCGAACCACCATAAAGCATATGCCAAACCACCATAAACAAATACCAACCCACGATAAGAAAATACCAAACCACAATATCAAGTTGCTTTGTCTCAACCGGAAAACAAGGAAGGATACATGGCTCACATTTGATCCACCATCTCCCATGTAGCTTCATCGGGCCCAAAGTGCTTCCATTGCACTTTAACTTGCTCGATTGCTCGGTTCTGAAGCATGAGCACCTTTTTATGTAATATACACAGAAGCTCCGACTGGAATTCTCCATCTAGTTCCACCTACAATACATACCAGTCAATTACAAGATCAAAATTTTTAACATACTTCTTAACCAAAGACATGAAAACATTGTGGACTTTCACTGTCAGAGGTAGTGCAAGTTGATAGGCTACTAGCCTAATCCTCTCAATGATACTGAAGGGTCCACAAAATTGTTGTGCCAACTTGGCACATGATCCAATCCACAAGGAGCTCTTCTTCGGTTTGATGCGTAAGTACAATTGTTTCCCACTTAGAACTCGAACAACCGGTTCCTTTCTACATAACTCTTCTGCATATCCTATGCTTCCTTGAGATTATTCTTGATCACCTACATATCATGTTCCATGTCTGCCAACATATCTGGTCCAATCAATACTTTGCTAATTGTATCACTCCAACTAATGGGAGTGTTACAACTCTGCCCATACAATGCCTCAAGAGGACTCAACCTGAATGATGCCTAATAACCGTCGTTGTATGTGAACTCTAGCAAATGGAGATACCCTTCCCACTTCCGTTGTTGATGCATCACATACATCCTCAACATGTCCTCTAATATCTTTTTGACCCTCTCTTTCTGTCCATCTGTCTATGGAGGATAAGATGTGCTGAAGGCCAACTTTGTGCCAAGCCTGAAAATAACTCCTTCCAAAACTTGGAAGTGAACTTCACATCCCTGTTTGACACAATCATCTTCAAAACACCATGTAGTATAACCACATCTCTGACGAATACCTGTGCCACATCACTAGCTGAGAACGTAGACTTAACTAGAATGAATTGTGCAAACTTTGTTAACCTATCCACAATGACCATGATGGAATCATGTTGCTTCACTATCTTCAACAACCCCATGATGAATTCCATGGATATGACCTCCCATTAGGTCAATCTGGAATCGCAATCAACTGTAGCAATCCACTTGGATGTTTACATTCTACCTTCACTCACTTAAAATCAAAGCATCTAGCCACAGAATTTGCTACATCCCTCTTCAAATCCAGCCAATAATAATACCTCTTCACAGTAATACCTCTTCACTGTTGTCAGTGTCTTCTTATAACCTAAGTGACCTGAATATGGTTTCACATGAAACTCCCTCAAGATCACCTTCTTGAGTTCACTATTATCCGATACAAATATGCAGTCTCAAAACTTGACCAATCCATCTGCTGTAATATGATAGTCCATGCTGTGTGCACTTGCACCTATACTTGTACTTGTACCTATACCTATACATGTACTACCATCTGTACCTATACCACTACATGTACATGTACCTACACTTGTACCTATACCATGACCTATACATGTACCTATACTATCACCTTGTGGCAACTTGTGCACAATCTCCATATACCTGACATCCTGTTGTCCTGCCTGGAAGATCCTATCCTGTAAGTCTATCCCATAGGAGCTCACAATTGCCAAATGATGTACCTATACCCGTCTGATGAGAGCATTTTCCACCCTGTTCTCTTTACCTTTGATGTACCTAATCTCAAAATCAAACTCGATGATCATGGCCAACCATCTAGCCTACCTGGCATTCATATTTGGTTGGTCAAACAAATACCTCAACCCAATGTGATCACTCATAATACCAAACCATCTTTCAAGAAGATAGTGCCTCCACATCTTCAGTGCATGTAGAATTGTTTCTAACTCAAGATCATGTGTTGGGTAGTTCTGCTTGTGCTTGCTTAGTTTCTGTGACTCATAACATACCACCTATCCATCCTACATAAGGAATCCACCAAGTCCTCTCTTGAAAGCATCTGTGCACACTACAAACTCTTTGACCAGATATGCAATTTGTAGTACTAGTGCATGTGTCAACAAATGATTAAGCTTCTCAAAGCTAACTTCACACTCCTTTGTCCATTCAAACTTCTTACCTTTCCTTTACAATGATGTAATGGGATAAGCAATCTATGAGAAGTTCATGATGATACCACATGCCCCAAGTAGTGTACCTCAGTCTGAAAGAAACTACACTCATTGAGCTTAGCATACAACTGATGCTCTCTCAAAAACCTATATATTGTTGCTAAGTTCTCGACGTGCTCCTTCTCATTTTTAGAATATAACATTATATCATCAATGAACACAATAACAAACTTATGCAAATATGGATGCAACACACTATTCATCAAGCACATGAATGCAGCTGGAGCATTAATTAAGCTAAATGGAACAATAACAAACTCATAATGCCCATACATGGTCCTAAATACAGTCTTGTAAATGTCTTCCTCTTTGATGCATACTTGATGTCGGATCTCAAGTCAATCTTTGAGAACATTGTTTCTCCCTTCAACTGATCGAACAAGTCATCAATCCTTGGCAAAGGGTACATTTTCTTGATAGTCACTTTGTTCAACTTGCTAGGATCAATGCATAATCTAAGGGTACCATCTTTCTTCTTCACAAACAATATCGATGCACCCCATGGTGATACACTTGGCCTAATGTATCCCTTGTCCAACATTTCCTTCAACTACAATTTTAACTCAACCAACTTAGGTGTGCTCATTTTGTAAGGTGACAACTCTGTAATGTCCTCATGAAATACATCCTAAAACTAATACAACACTGGATATATTTTCAACACATCTGCATCCTCAACCTTCTTACCCTTATCACTAGAAATGTGTACTATAAATAGCTTACACCCTTTCTTGTGGCTATGCTTTTCTTCCATATATATCACCATTCTAATTAATGTGGCTTTCTTCTTACCTTGCAAGACTCGTGGTTCTCCATTGTCATCAACACACTTAATAGATTTGTCATAGAAGTCAACCTTGGTTCTATGTAGATACAACCAATCCATGCCCAACAACATATTGTATGATCCCAATAGTAACACATTCAAATGTGTTGTTGTAGGCATACCATTTAAATCAAATGCGCAAGCTCTTACCCAATGATGAACTTGCTTCTTTGTACCTATAACCAACTACACTAACCAAGACTCTTCATGCAATTCCTTATTCAAACCACACTTATCCACCAAGTCAGGACTAACATAGCTATAGTTCGATCCAAGGTCAATCAAAATATAAATAACTTGATCACAAAGTTTATCGTCCATCTCAATAATAAATGCCTAATGTTCTACTTTCCCATTGTCCACTGCTGCATAGATACGTGGAATACTCTTACCAACATCCCCAACAATCTGCGCCTCATGTGCACTGTATATCTTAGGCCTTCCACCTTGATGTTGCAAACAATCTCTCCTAAGGTGTTCCTCACCACATGTCCAACACTCCAACTAACCAGTGCATTCACCTCTATGTTGTTTTTGCTGCTATTGTGACCCAAGTCACCGTCTAGTTTCATTAAATCTCTTTTGCGGAGCCACATTTTCTTTCCCATCTGCATGTTGAGGACTTGTCCTCTTAAGCTGCCATTTACCTCTACCTTTGTCTTTTCCCTTCCATCCATGTCGAGATTCACTCTTACGCTTTGATTGCTCATAGCAATGCTTCAGTTTCCCAATAACTTGCTCAAGTGAACGAGACTCATCATACTTAATCCAATCTCTAAATACTAATGGAAAACCACTGACAAATCTTTGAACTTTAGCCTTCTCATCAGTAAGATACAGTACATACCTCAATAGTTCTAGAAACTTGGTCATGTACTCTTTGTCTGTCATTGATCCCATCTTTAACTCCTAGAATTCTTTAGCCTTACTGCCATAGTACCTTTCTTATAAGTACTACTTCTCGAAAAGCCTCTTGAATTCCCACCAACTCAAGAAATCTTTCCTGATGTCTCTAACCCACTTAACATCTTCCCACTAGATGTCTGCTTTACCTTTCAAGTTGAAGATAGCTATTCTAGCCTTCATGTTATCTATGTACTCATGCAACTCAAATAATTTTCTCATCCCAAGTATCCAAGCCTTCGCATCTTCTGACTTCTTCACATATCCATCAAAAGAGGGTGGTTTTTATTTCTTTAATTCATCCGGTAAGTATCCCCTATCATTCCTCTTGTAAGGATGATAGCGTCGACGATCATGATGTCTATTAAAACTAGACCTAGAATAATACTTGTACTCATCACCCCTCCGTTCCAAAGTATCCAACAACCTACCATCTCTCACTATGTCAGATCTCTAACCTATGTCTACCAGGATATCTACTTCCATATGCTCCATTATTCCCACCCTCATGTGCATGGCTGATCTAAAGTGGCCCTTGTCGCTGTAGTTCTGAAACTCTGAAGAAATATAGCATTGACCTCTGTTTGCTTCTCTTGTACCTGTATGATATGATCATTATCTTCCTTACAAATCCTTATCTCTTCCATCAATCTTCTTAATGTATCATCCAAATCAGATGTATGCCCCACGCCACGCTACTCATCTGATGCATAGGGAGATTCTACGTAATCTACCACCTTGCTAGCCATTTGATCTTTCTCTTCCTGCAATGCATAATATGTCAGATAAACCAAATCACAATAAACCAATGTACCTTAGTATAGCTTGGGGAGGATACCTTGTCTGCAAGATCACCAAATCAATGTGATACATGTATAACATAATCATAGCAATGTATAGACATTCACAAGTAATTGTATCAACACATAATCATCACTCTAGTTAGGATCTAGTCATCAATGCAATGCCATATCAATAATGCATGCTATGACCTCATGCATGAAAAAAACCATTACTCCATTATACACATTGCTACATGCAACCGACAATATGCATAAGCAATGTCTAGCCAACTACGAATACATATAAACCCATGTAGTCAATCATAATCGATAAATTCTTGCAATCAACCTACAAGACTGATGCATATAACCAAAATATTCAAAATGTAACCTAACATACAAGTATGTAAGTAGGCGACATAAAATCAACATGTAAGTGACAAATAACCATATACAGTTAGTCACATACTCATGTCAAATACTCTTCACAAAATCGACATTAAATTCTTCATGATAACCATACTACAACCCTAATCCAACATCAAACAATTGTAACAAGTATATAAGTGTAAGAGACACACATGTAACTGACATGCATGCATGACTAACATATTCAGCCCATCTAGAAGGAGAGCCATACCATGCTTTGATACCACTCTGTAACACCCTCCTGCCACATCCACCCAAGTAACCATGCCAACTGGAGTAAACATGAGACGAGAGGATACTATGATTAGATTCAACCTCCTAGGTAACCTTAAGGAAGTGGAATCGATGGAACATCACACAAAGTCATCAAACGTCATCAACGAAACCCTTAGGATACAAGCTAGCCACTCAGACAACATGTCCTTGGGTCCAACTGTTGTTCTAGACCTCCGAGGTCATAGTTACTCTCATGCTATGGGCAAGGGAGTGGACAGAGACCTAAACTCGCTCTCATAGTCTTGCATGCCAGCAACTATGGACCAAACTTGTTAGTTCTGTGATAGCAACCCCAGGATTTAAGCCACTTTTTCAGGCCTAGAGCCCAGGCCACTGCCCAGAATGGAATGATAGCTTGAAATCAAGAAAGGTATAGGGAAACACTGAAGCAAAAGAAATAAACTCAACAAGACCTTAACCAAACCCCTGCCAGCCATGACAGGAATTTCATCAAGCATATTTTCAACATGTAACCTGTAGGTGTAAACAAAAGAATTGAGTGTAGGGATCCCATGCTTATCTAAGAATCACTATAAACCATTGTTCCCTCATGTCATTTGCTGCATATTCATCTATTAGGTCATAGACACATTATCCATTCATATACAAGTAAAAAAATGTTAAGAGCGATACATAGTTGTTGTCATGAAATGAGCATATAACTAGCATAATAAGAACATAAATAGAATATATA
>APFE031424388.1:58120-93273 GCA_000404065.3 Pinus taeda | reverse complement strand
TCCTCCTTCCCAGTAGCCACCACAACTCCCAACACCATATCCAAATGCTTGGTGCATTCATCGCGTGTTGCCTTAATACTCTGCCACCCCCACACACAAACGGTGAAGAATTGCTCACACGAACGATTGACATTAAGATGATACCTCTCTCGATGAAAGCGAAGATGTGAAGGGACCGAAAGGCCCATCCCTCCCATCATATCCACTTTTTTTCACACATGGGGACAACATCCACGTGCTGCCCTGATCTCATCCCGCCAGAGAATCTTAATTTATTTCATTATTCTTCATTAAAAAAAAAAATATTTATTTAAATTATTCTTAATTTAATTTTTCAAAATTATATAAGATTTAATATCTCATTTATTTATAAGGGTTAGAGGTTAATTAAGTTATTGAATCTTAAATAATGCATAGAGTTTATTACCTTAGGAATTTTATTTTTTATTCGATTATTTTTTATTTCTAAGAGAAACATTTTCAAAGTATCATGATTTTGATGGCTTAGAATATTAAATAGAGTGGGTATTGGAACCATTATTTTGAAATTATAATTTAATGTGCTATTACATTTCATGAAAATGTATTTTTAATTTTTAATTTTCAATTTTCTTATACTTTATAACTAACTAGTATTTGTTTATTTTAATAAATTTATTTCTTGTTTAATTTAGTAAATAAAATATTTTATAATTTTTATACATAAAGTTGATATTTTCTTTATTATATTTTAGTTTTTTTTCCTTCAATTAACCAGTTTAGATCTATCTTAGCACTCATCTACCAAGCGGGAATCAAATTTGTTTGCACTTTCAAAAGTTTCCATATGCAATTATAATCATTGATTTTATTTTTATTTAATTTTTTTTATTATGATTTCATTTATCAATAATTATAATGATTATTTATTTAAGGCCCATTCTAACTTAGAGATGAAATATCATTTTTTCATGGGAATCGAGAATACAATTTCGAGAAAGATTGTGATTTTTTGTTGTTTAAAAAATGGTTTTGAATAAATAAATGGATTTAGCAACCCAAAAAATTCATGACACTTGAATTTGATAGATCAGACAACTTAAGCTAAAATTTTTAAGAATCTCTATTCAATTTTGGTTAAAATTATTTTTTTTTTGTAAACTTGATGGTACCTTTTCATTATTTTTTGAAAATAAAGCAGGTTACATCCATATGTCTAAGAGTTAGGTTGCCTCGACCTGCCGAGATGGAAACCAGATTTGTTGGCCACCTAATTGCAAAATATGTTATCCATAAAATAAAAAAAAATGATAAGACTAACCAACCATGCTATGTAAACATGAGAGTCTTTGTACTTCATATTTCCTAGATAAATATAAACATAACTACTAATAAGCCTAAAACTTTGAGCCTGGATCATTCAAAATGAAAAAACAAGGATGCATTGTCGCTACTCATCATCCACTGAATCCACTATAGTAGTGTCCTTCATGGTGGAACCCGATAGCTCCGTGTGGGGTATGAAAAGGATATGCTACTCAATTTGGCTCAGTTGACCACTCTGTTGTTACAATTGAAAATGCATTTTTTGAAATTCTTTAGTATAATCCAGATGACCTCGGGGGGCTACATGGAAATCAGGAGGAAGATACTCTAGAGATTTCACCAGAATGCTCTTAATCATCCAGAACAGGTGGATTGTCTGCTTGTATTGGGTTACACTTCCACAAGTGTGGCTTGGGTCCAAGATCACTGCTCGTCACTCATCCATATCCAATTCACAATCCTCCTTCGTCTATCGAATCTCAGCCTCCCACTCTATAATCAATTGCTTGACCGAGTTGGAGCTACTGTCACAATATGCTTAAGTCGCTTTTTGAATTATGTGAGAGGTCAGCTTGCGCCCACGACCTGCCCCAACCACCTCACGAGAAGAGCTAAGTTGGATTTTCAGTGACAAAGTGAACTTCCTTAGTTTTCCTTTGTCCCGGCCTCCATGGCCAATTTTTCTTGTACTAGTTTCCCGGGCCATGTTGATGCTTCCTGACAAGGACTATTATTTTCCCAACTCCAGGTACCAACCAGAATAGGGTCACATTTTGGGTGCTCGACATCGCCAAGGGTCGCTCCCACACTGCAGACCTGCTATATCAAATTCAAATGAAACTAGCCAAGTAAGGAACCCGCACCACATTTTTCTACCAACTCATTGCCAAAACAGGATAAGGGTGCCATTTTTTTTATTTGTCTTCCTCTACCCATTGCAGGGCCTGAATTGATTGGTCATGTCAACCATTTTTAGGGCCTTAACATTCTATCAGCACTTACCAAAGTTTATTGACTTACCTAACGAAAAATTATACTAGGAATTAAAAAGGAGATCGAGCCAACAACTACCCTGAGCCCACAACCCACCAAACCCCTTCTGATACGACTCTATACAGAAAACCCGGGTCATAGAAATCAAAGCCCCATACATAGAGACTAGTTTAAAGTGATCGACATGAAGCCATACCCAACTCCAAAACCAGAATTGACCTCTATCTAAACAGGAATTCCCAAACCAAGAGATTCAATTCTACATGATTGGACTAACCCAAAAACTGGCCATCAAGGTTCTTCCACCTTCACGCCTCTGCCACTAGAGGGCATAACTAGAGTTATCTGAACCCCTGGGTCAACTGCGAGCTCTCCCTAAGCTGAAATACCCTAGAACCAAACCAAATTCTTCACAGACCCAACCCATTTTTGGCTCATTCATGCTTGTGTATAGGTAACTTCCACATCCAAAACCCTTTACCACCTAGGCCATGCAAGCACCCATGCGAGAAAACCATATAGCATACTCTACAGACAGTGGGACAAGCATGAAAATGTACTCAAACCCAACCAAGAACCCAATGAGGCCATGCCTCTGACACTTCCAATTCCCATCACCCCACAGCACTAACCTATAGATTTCACCCTTCAAAGGTCGAATAGAGTGCTCCATACTAACAACATTTGGTAAGTTAAGACCGAAAACATACCAGTAAATGCTACCATAACCTGAAGACGACAACGACCACCAGCTACCCAGAATCACCCTCTCACACGAGATCCACAGGAGCGTGAGTTCACAGACTGCCTTATTCAACAATTTGAATATATTTCTTACAACTCCAAGTGTCCTTAAACCTTTGTTGCCTTCTAGTTGAGGCATTAAACGTAGCATGTGTACTGCCACCACTCCAACTATTGCATGCATGTGGAGGGTGGACGAAATGATATTATGGATTCAAATTAATTGTTGGGCAAGGACAACCCCACTCGGCTGGCTCGCAACCTAATTGGGGAGGTTAAAATTAAATTTTAAAAATGCTCTAAAAAGACCATTTTGTTTATAAATTAAACAACACCTTCATTTAATTTAATTTTAATCTATTTATTTTTATCTAATTTCACATAATCAAAATGTTTAACAAAATAAAGCATAACATTACATCTTTTCCATACTAGATTAACACCTCTTAACTTAATAATAATTTTTTGATAAAAAAAATTTAAACGAACTTTTCTTAAATAATAATAATAATAATAATATCCATTTTTAAGGTCACAGCCAAGCCAGACACCAATTGGTGTATGAGACCCCTGTTTGGGGACAGGGACCCACCTCCGGCAAGATGATGCCAAGTCTAACGAAGGCATACATACTCTACCCCCTCTGGTTTTAAACCTGTGACCTCTTAGGAGGAAACACATGCTCTTAACCATTAGGCCCACTCAAGCTGTATAATAACTCCATTAACATTCACCACAAATATTAGATATTAATAAAATAACAATTTTAGATTATACATTTTTAAATTTATTAATTGATTCAAAATTTTAAAAAAATAAAAATAATTTAAAATAAACATCTCAAGCATACCAATTGCATTCCATAATTGCAATCAATAACCCACTAATTTTTGAAAATAAATTAGGAAAAATGAAAAGTAAAATTAATATAAATATTAATTAATTTTATTTTTAAATATAAATATCAACCCACTTAACATATATGTCACAAACTATCTCACCAACCAGACCATGGGAAACGTGTCTTTTCAAAAATAATTATTTTTTCACTGGGTAAAAGTTTCTAACAACTATTTATTTTATACGATGTAAAAATTCATTACCATTGTTTAAAGCCTGCACCGAATACATATGGAAACTTGGTCAACTATTGCAATGCAATCCAGGAAATTTGATAATCGTTATCTGTAAAAGTGTGGATTTCCATCCAATTCTATGGTCAGCTTCCTTTTATCCATTTCATACCATTATACATTTATCGGAAAATTTTGACGCCTTATATAAATACATATTTTTTAAAATTATAGTTTTTAATTTCAGCTGGCCGTCATTTCCCAGCAGCTGGCAAATGAATTTTGAAACTGAAATCGCGTCAACTGAACCGTCAAAATGTGGGACTCGACGATACTTCAGCTGACGGGGATTGGATATCGTCAGTGTGAAGTACGGGCGCAAAAGTCGACGGTATAATATTTGGAACTAGGCCAGGAATATCGAATCGTTTTTGGCATGTAAAATGCGCTGGTGTGAAGTACTGGCACAAAAGTCACACATGGGAACGGTATAATATTTGGAACCAGGCCAGGAATATCGAATAGTTTTTGGCCTGTCAAATGCGCTGGTGTGAAGTATTGGCACAAATGTCACACAAGGGAACGGTATAATATTTGGAACTAGCCCAGGAATATCGAATAGTTTTAGGCCTCTCAAATGCGCTGGTGTTTACTTTTGATAAGGGTCATTTTTAAGTAAATTTATGAATATCAAATTATTTTTTATTACATATCAATTTTTTATATTATTCTATATTATTTGTTTTAATTTTTAACACAATTTTTTAAACTAGCTTATATCTATTTTAACTCTGGATCTATCAAGCCCCGAGAGGGATAAAATCTCTCTAGGTGCAAATCTCTTTTTTTAGTGCAAAATTTTAGGAAATGTTTGCACCTCAGTAGATTTGATCTCTCTTGGTGCTTGAATGTGCAACTAAATAAAATCTAACAAACATATGATTAATTTTATCAATAATATGTAAATTCATCTAATATTAATATAATCATTTTAAATATTGTTTATTTCAGCGTTTCAGTTTCCTTAATTGTAGCACAATTTACTATTTTTAGCAGTTTTTTGGGTCCTGAACTTCCGGAACTTAGGACCCAATGAACTACTAAAAATAGTAAACTATGCTACAATTATGGAAAATCAAAAGTTGAAAGAAACAATGGTGGGGTTCCAAGTGGACTTGGTGGGTGGCCACCAATATCCACCTGGATCATTACAACTGACTTATATTCTTCTTTTTCCTGTTGCTTCTTCCTAGTTGCTACCAATACCTGCACACTCAAAAATATTCATGAGATTCACTACATCATCATAATTTGAGTTCTTTCCAACTTTGTCTTCTTATACGAAATCCTTGTATTTAGTTTCACCTCGCTCGCCAAATTGATCTACAAGCATAATTAATCTTCCACTTAACAAATCATCTATAAATTTCTTCTCCTACATGTGTAACCAACCTTCTCTTGAAAAGCTTTCTTCATCATATCTAGCTGAAGTTACCAAGGGTTCACATAGTGGTTCACATGCTTCTTTATATAAACTATAGACATACTTTCTTCATTAATCATTGTAATTTTCATCTTGATACTTTCAACACCTTCATTAACATTAGCTTTCTCACTCCCCCATTTCTGGATTTCTCTTTTATGACAATGCTCACTGTGACAAATATTCAAACAAAAGCTCTATGCAACTCCAACTACTCACAGGAAATCAAAGACTAACATATCGTTGTAGATGATCCACTTTGGAATGCCTCCTCCATTCCAAGATCACTACACTAGATAACGCATTGATTATAGATGCACCACTATAGCGACCTGACCAACATTACATGTAGTATCATGCAAGTCTTTGATCCTAGCTCTCCTCCATGCTCACCATACCATGGGTTTCTAGGCCATGTTTTGTGCCTATTGCAGGTCCACGCAATCGCCTAGGGGCTAACAATGGGCTCCTTACAGCTCATGAGTTTTCTCTATTGCAAATTGTTTTAAACACTATAACCAGCTCAATCTTTTGTAGAACTTCAATGTAGTTCCTGACATGTACACTACCACACTCCACACACGCAGGGATGGGCGACCAAGGGAAAATTCTCAATCGACCTTCTGGCCACTTTATGATAGCACAACCAACTCCTTCGCCCTTGGTGACTCTTTCTCTTGGGCTATGTTCTTCCTCCCTAAACAGAGTGATGCCTCCCACGACTGGTCCTCAACTTCAAACCACATGCGCAATTACACACATGATGCAGGTCAACTCCATGGAATTGTACCACACTTGACGCGAGTTACTCCACACTAATCTTAGCTAAGCTAGGCTTTGCCTTACACTTTGGCTAGCTTTGGCATATGCTCCAACTACTGCATGATAAGCTCTTAAGAGAATGAGGATAATACCTTCCCATAATGTCTCTTGTTTTAATCTCTCACTTATGATTCATGATTCATGATCCACTTTCCCAAATCTTATATGGGTTGGTCCCAACTTGATCCTTCCAACACTAAACAGGCACTCAGACAGCAGGGGAAGGTATAATGTTCTTACCTTGAATTCAATTTGCAAACTTCCTTTATTTTTCCATACCTTTAGCTTCAACATAGACTGGCCTTCAACATGGCCGACGTTACACCATCCAACTTGGCAGATCGGCCTTACAATGGCCACGACCTCCAATGCTCTACTGCTACACTCAACGTCTTTGCATGCATGTTTTTCTACTACATTGTGTTAACCACACTTCACGAATCAACCACCAACTACCAACTCTAATACAATCTACAACACCACACAATTGTGACCCTTCACACCAAGCTCAATTGTGTTTGTTTTGTTACACTGTTAGCACAAGCTTGAAATTGGTAGCTTACCCAAATATTCAACATGGCTTAACCTTGGATCTTTCCTTGAGGTATGTAGCTAACACACAAGATCGACATGTCCAATGCTAGGCCTTAACCTCCTTTGTGTTGGAAAAGTGGAGGAGACAAAGCATGAATTCACACATAAAACACGAGTTGTTTTTCTTCTATTGATCACAAAAAACATGATACTTACAATGAACTTGGTGAAGGGTATTTATCATTTTCCAATTAGAAACTTGCCTAAAATATCTTCACATGCATCCACATGCAACCACACACTAAAAGTCATATATCACTTAACTTGACTTGACTCGACACTCAATCACTCAATCACTCAATCACTCTGTTAACTAACTCTCTATGTTTAGCCAACTCCTGATGAAGGAGCAATTACAATTTCTAACACTTTTATCTACCCATGGGATACAATTCGAAGCACCTTTGGTTGGGGTTTTAGTGGCCACAAGCTTGCAACACAAATACAAATCCAGCGCAACTTGACTAATATCCACAGTCATCATAGCAGTGATCTTATCAATTCTCCACACATAACAATTAGCTCTTCAAAACAATAGTGAAAACACTCACCACAATAGTGACTTAAACTAATTACATAACTTACAGGAGGATGAGAGCCCCACATGCACATCCACACTTGGTAACAGTCCACACATGCTCGACTTCCTTAGGAACTACGTAAAAGGGGCTCTTCATGTCGGAAATATTAATCCCAACCACCACGTTAAACACCCTGACAACAGCCATACTTGTCAGATGTATTTTTGCAGGTTGCGTCTTTGTTTGAATATGGAAGGACTAAAGCCAAAAAAGAAGTACTACATGAACCATTCCACAACACATCACAGAAGTTATGGAATTTAATGAAGTTTGGTAAATATGGGCAAGCATTTACTGCGTGACTATGGCCCACACTCCACAAACATTTGCGTGATTTATGTCCACACTCAACAACAACTGCATATTAATTATTTGCTCTGTCATGTATTAATGTAAAATTGTGTGTTGAGATAAATATGAATGTAAAAGTCATTTTGTGAGGCAGCAAGTGAGGTTGGGTAAGTTAGACAGCTAGAGTCTATGAGGAGAAAATCGTGGAGCAAATTTTGGTGGGAGCATGAAAATAACAGTTATTGTGTTTTATTGTGTGTTACTCTGAAACCCCTAGTGAAGTGTAAATCACTGTAAACCTTGTTTTTACTTGGTGAATCAGCCGTAGCGTCATATGAATGTATTCTAATGAACTAAAATTTAATCCTAAGTTTTATTGTGTTGCTCCAAGCCTACTCTGTTTTACTATATTTTTGTCGTAAGTGAATTTTGTGTTTTATTAAGCCTCTATATCAAGCTTCGCAAAACCTCTCCCCTCAACCTCTCCGTGTAAATTCAATTTTTCTAACATGGTATTAAAAGCAGATTAAACTCTGTTAATGTAAAAACAAGTATTTTTAGTAGTAGTTAAAATTGTTTTGAGGGCAGATTTTTTTTAGCATATTTACCAATAGGTAGAAAGGTTTTTTTCTTACACTTAGAAGTGGCAACATCAAGCACATGCTTGAATAATCCTCAAATACCTTAGTTTAATGGCAAAAATTATGATTATTGGGCTATTACCATGAAGGCCTTGTTTTCTTCTCAAGACATTTTAGATTTGGTGGAGAATGGTTTTCAAGAACCAGTAGATGTAGCACCATACAATGTCCTGTCTCAAGAAGAAAAAGATTTGTTAAGAGACAATAGGAAGAAGGATGCAAAATCCCTCTTCTACATTTTTCAAGCAGTTCACGAAAATGTTTTCCTAAGGGTTGCAGCAACAACGAAGTCCAAGCAAGCATGGGACACCCTCCAAACAACCTACCAATGCATGGAAAAAGTCAAGGTAGCAAAGCTGCAAATGTTGAGAAGAGACTTTGAAACACTTTGTATGAAAGAGTTTGAGAATGTAGACTCATCTTTTCCACATTTAATTGGGTTGGTTACTCAAATCAGGTCTCATGGTGAGACACTTGAGGAGAGAAGAATAGTTGAAAAAGTTTTGATAATTTTTCCAGTAAGGTTTGATGCCATTTTTGTGGCCATAGAAGAGACAAAGCATCTCTCACAGTTCTTAGTGGATGAGCTTAATGCATCATTGATTTCTTATGAACATTGACTGAATAGAGCAACAAGCTCCTCATTCGAGCATGCCTTCAAGATACAAGTATCATTTGGTTAAGGTCGAGGTAGAGGAAGATCATATGATAGAGGAAGAGGAAGAAGCCCACACAGAGGTGGAATAAGCAACTGTTCAAGCTCAAACGGAAGATGTAGCAATCAAAATCCAAGTCAAGACCCAAGCCCAAATTGAGCACAAGGTGAGAGGTATGATAAATCTCAAGTTCAATGTCATTACTATAAGAAGTATGTTCATTATGCAAATGAATGTAGAAAGAAGCAATATGAAATTAGTAACAAACCAAGTCTAAATTTCACAAAAGATAGTTAGAACCATGGTAACATGTTTTTAGCTTGTAATGTAGCATAAGAAAAAAAAAAGTGACATATGGTATCTAGATTCAGGGTGTAGCAACCACATGTCAGGAAACATAGAAATGTTTTCCAATCTAGATGAAAGTGTGAAATTTGAACTGACATTAGGGATTGATAGCAAAGTCTCTATCATGGGAAAAGGAAGAGTTAATATCCTAACAAAGAAGGGGGAGAAGAAGTACATCTCAGATGTTTACTTTGCCCTCTGTCTGAAGCAAAACCTCATGAGCATTGGACAACTCATACAAAAGGGCTACAATGTCTTTTTCAAAAATGATGTGTGCACAAGTTTGGATAGACCTCCAAGCAGACAATTAGTTGCAAAGGTCCAGATGACAAACAATAGAATATTTCCCCTGAAAATAAGATCAGATTTGCAGAGAGAAGGTGCAGAAGCAAAACTCTCAATGAACTCACAGGAGGATACAAGAAAAGATGCAGTTGTCATACAAGTAAAATTTCAAGCAGCGATCAAAGATGAGAATTGGTTATGGCGTTTGAGATTTGGACATCTCAACTTTGGAGGTTTGAATTTGCTACATAGGAAAGGCATGGTGAAGGGACTACCACATATAGAAAAACTAGAAAGCCTATGTGAAGGATATATTTTGGGCAAGCAACATAGAGAGGCATTTCCAGCAGGAAAGTCAGTAAGGGAAAAGGCACCTTTGGAGATTATCCACACAGATTTATGTGGACCAATGCAGATAGCATCAATTGGTGGCAATCACTATTTATTGACCTTCATAGATGACTACACAAGGAAGACATGGGTCTATTTCTTAAAACATAAAATTGAAGTGGTTGATTGCTTTCGCTAATACAAAGCTATTGTTTAGAAGAAAAGTGGACACTACATCAAAGTCCTCAGGACTGACAGAGGTGGAGAATACATCTCAAATGACTTCCTTCGATTTTGCAGGGAGCATGGAATTCATAAGCAATTTACAACAATGTATACACCTCAGCAAAATGATGTGGCAGAAAGGAAGAATAGGACTATTATGGAAATGGCAAGGAGTATGATGAAGGAAAAGAATTTTCCAAATGATTATTGGGATGAAGTTTTCGCTTGTGCGGCATAAATGTTGAATAGATGTCCAACCAAAAGCACCCAGAACATAGTTCCTAAAGAGGCATGGAGTGGAAGAAAGCATAGTGTCACTCACATGAGAGTTTTTCGATGTGTGGCATGTGCACATGTCTCGGATGAGTTGAGGAAGAAGTTGGAAAACAAGGGGGAGAAATGTATATTTATTGGATACAGTGATGAATCCAATGCATACAAACTCTACAATCCATTAACCAAGAAGGTCATAATCAGCAGTGATGTGAATTTTATAGAAGATGAAGTGTGGGATGGAAGTTTAGAAAAGACAGTCAATTTCAAAGCATGTATACCACATGAGGACAAAGAGGAATTAACAGCAGCAAGTAATTTCTCAATAGTGACTCCCTCTATCCCTATTCAAGTGCAACAAAGTAGGCAAGAAGCGACACCATCAACAAATAATAGGATAGTTTCGTGTAGCCAAGCAAGCAATTCTCCAAGAATGCTGCAAAGTGCAACACCAAATGACATGTCAAGCCCATCTTTAGCAAGCACGAGAAGACAAAAATTCAGAAATTTAAATGAAATTTATGAGCAAGATGAAATTGATAGTAATGTTGGTCTGAATTCCTTATTTGCCTTGTTCTGTCATGTAGATGACCCAATCCATTTTGAGGATGCAGTCAAAGAAGAAAAATGGGTTGCGGTAATGGAGGAAGAAATATAAGCAATAGAAATGAATGACACATGGGAGTTAGTGAACCTTCCAAAAGGAAACCATGTCATTGGAGTGAAGAGGGTCTATAAGACCAAAAGCAACATTGAGGAAAGATTGAAAGGCACAAATCAAGGCTAGTCGTCAAAGGATACAAGTAGAAGCATGGAAGAGATTACGTGGAGACATTCACACGAGTCACGAGGATGGAGATAGTGCACGTGGTTGTGGTGATTTTTGCACAACATAAATGGAAA
This sequence comes from Pinus taeda, assembly GCA_000404065.3. Taxonomy (NCBI): domain Eukaryota; kingdom Viridiplantae; phylum Streptophyta; class Pinopsida; order Pinales; family Pinaceae; genus Pinus; species Pinus taeda. Next base: position 81,726 of record APFE031424388.1, on the reverse strand, counting down.
GTGTATCAAATGGAATTAAAATCAACATTCTTAAATGGAGTATGATGCAAGAGCATACTACTCAGAAAATCATTGTATATTTGGTTAACTTAGGGGGTGTGATGTTTGATTTGAAATTTAATTTATTAATAGGAAATTTGTATATTTTTAATAAATTGATTAAGAAAATGTATGTGAGGTTTTTAATGTAAATATTCTCAGTTAACATGAGAATATGAGAGATGTTTGACTTGTGAAGATATCATAAAGATCTTAGGGATTATGAGATCCTAGAATAGAGGATTAGTTGAGTTAAAAGTGGAATTAGAGGATTTTTAGGATATGGTTGAGTAAATTGTGGATCTGAACCAAAAAAGGTTGCAGAATCCTTTTGTATACATTGGTAAGCTTCAAAGAGAGAGTGTGAGTGTGCGAGATTGATTAGAGATGTAGATGGCCAAATGATGAATATCAAACAAAATATTGTGTGTATAGTTGAATGGACGAGTGTAAATCATATATATATTATTTTGGTTATGTATAGTTTAAGAGTCTATTCTATTTTGGTTCCCTGCAAATGATTGTGGTAATGCTTTAAACGTGATGGCGTAATGCTACTTACTTCCTAATCCCAATTCATGGAGTCTAATAGTATTTTGATTGATGAGAATGGAGGATCCATATCCCTGTGATTGGAATGAAGAAACGGGGGATCTATTCTCATATATTCCTTGAAAATTTATATATATTTTCTCCCTGGTAACCAAATTATGTCCTGCGTTGTTCACTGGATCTCTGCGCAGTGGCTTACAGATAGCTTTTAAAGATTTTAACATTCATTTCAAGGCAAGAGTATTAACTCAACCTAGTAGTGGCTTTGCGTATTAACTGAGCCTTTGTTATGAAGAACCCTTTGGCTTTGCAAATATAATAGTTCTGGTTGTAACATTTCACTTCGATGGAGCAGATTGCCATGTGTCAACAGAGAAGAACTAGATTGGCGATGGGAATGAAGAAACTTGTGGATACAATTCAAGTACCAAATTAAAAAGCAATAACATCATTACGAGTGTATGCCAAATTACTGAACCAAGCCTCGACAAGGAAGTGGAAACACACGGACAACTTTAACATAACCATTACATGTGAAAAGTGACCTAAGAGGCATACACGTATTGATGGTGTAGTAGTTGATGCTAGTATGCGAGGTAGGTTTATCAACAGAGGTAGAAATTGAACTTTTAATGGGCATTGCTTTTTTTCCCCTAGTGACCTACGAAATCGATAACCCACAAGTTCTAGGGAGTCCCAATTGCTTGTTAAGGGTAAGATCTGTGTCTGCATATTATTTTGTTGTCTAAGGGAATATATTGAACCCATTTAGCAAAGATTTCTCTATATTATTAAATCTTTATGGTCTGAAGTTAGAGGGTTACATAATTGGGCATAAATACGAGTGCAATTTAATGGAGTTTAGAGGGCTGGAAGGGGTAGAGTTTCCTAATTGAGGCTACCAATGTAGCCTTAAGATTTTAAGACTACCTATTGTAGATTCATTGCATGGGATATGCATCAGAGTACTGAAAGAGGAAGTGTATGTTGCGAAACCTCATGGTTATGAGGTAGAAGGCCAAGAAGACAAAGTGTATCAATTGAGGAAAGCTCTTTATGGGCTTAAGCAAGAACCACGCGCATGATATAGCAGGATAGATGCCTGTTGGTTGGAAAATGGTTTCGACAAATGTGACGGTGAGCCTACTCTCTACGTAAAAAGGAGTGATGGTAAGATTATTATTGTCGTCTTATATGTAGATGATTTGATTTTTACATGCACTGATGATTTCCTCATCATTGATTTCAAACAAGTCATGAAGAGTCAATTTGAAATGACTAACTTGGGATTGTTAAGATATGTTTTTGGGCATAGAAGTGAGGAAAACAAAAAATGGCATTTTTATCTCTCAAGAAAAGTATGTGGTAGACATTTTGAAGAGGTTTAAAATGGAGAATAGCAAGCCTACACCAATTCCAACTGTCATGGGGTTGAATTTGACCAAAGGAGATTGCAGCAGCAATGTCAATCCAACATTATACAAAAGCATTATAGGCAGCTTGATGTATTTGACCGCCACTAGGCAGGATATAATGTATGCAGTAAGTTTGGTGTCGAGGTTCATGGAGACACCCAAGGAGACACATTGGTAAGAAGCGAAAAGGATTCTATGGTATGTTGATGGGAAAAAACAGTATGGTGTTTTGTACACAAAAACAAGTGATTTAAAGCTGGTTGGTTACATTGACATTGATTGGGTAGGAAGTGTCGATGATAGAAAGATCACATTAGGATATGTTTACTATTTGGGTTGTAGAGAAATTTCATGGGCCTCCACGAAGCAGCCAATAATTTCACTGCCAACAAAAGAAGCTGAATATGTCACAACAACATCAACAACGTGTCATGCAGTTTGGATGAGAAGGATGTTGAGGGATCTTCGTCATGACCAAGAGAGAACGACAACTATTTTATGTGACAACACCTCAGTAATTGCATTGTTAAAGAATTATGTCTTTCACAAGAGGGCCAAGCATATTGATATTAAATATCATTTCATTAGAGAGTTGATTAACAATTATGAAATTGTGGTGCAGCGCTGCAGGTCACAGGAACAATTTGCTGATATCTTCAGAAAGCCATTGGCATGTGAAAGCTTTGTTTATATCAGAAATTGTTTGGGAATTGTCAATGACAACAATTGTGATTAAGGGGTAGTGTTGGAAATATTAATCCCAACCACTGCGTTAAACACCCTGGCAACAACCATACTTGTCAGAAGTATTTTTGCAGGTTGTGTCTTTGTTTGAAGATGTAAGGATTGAAGCCAAAATAGAAGTACTGCATGAACCATTTTGCAACACATCAAAAAAGTTAAGGAATTTAATGACGTTTGGTAAATACAGGAAAATATTTACCATGCGACTATTGCCCACACTCTATAAACACCTGCACGATTTCTGTCCACACTAAAAAAAACTACGTATTAATTATTTGCTCTGTCATGTATTAATGTAAAATTGTGTGTTGAGATAAATATGGATGTAAAAGTCATTTTTTGAGAGAGCAAGTGAGGTTGGTAAGTTAGACAGCTAGAGTCTGTGAGGAGAAAGAAAATTGTGGAGCAAATTTTGATGGGCGCGTGAGAAAAACAATTAATGTGTTTTACTTTGTGGTACTCTGAAACCCCTGGTGAAGTGTAAATTATTGTAAACCTTGTTTTTACTTGGTGAATGAGCCACAGGCTCATATGAATGTATTTTCATGAATTAGAATTTAATCCTAAGTTTTATTGTGTTGCTCCAAGCTTACTCTGTTTTACTCTGTTTTTGTCGTAAGTGAATTCTGTGCTTTATTAAGCCTCTATATAGATGCGCGAAATCAAGCTTCGCGAAAACTCTTCCCTCTGCCTCTCTACGTAAATTCAATTTTTCTAAAACTTCACACACAGGTCGACTCTCCATATCATAGGTCGGCTCTGCAACATAATCAACAATAGATGTGGTGACATTTCCTCCACATTTTGCAAGAAAAGCCCATGAATCAAACAATATATGTAATAGTTACACTTTTCTTTACATATATGTTTACCATTACTGAACAAAATTTCAATAGGAAAGCAGAGTCTAATGATGAGAACTTCTTCAATACAAGTAGCATATATTTGTAATATCTAGGTCTCGCCTGTGGTGGAATAGAACCACAACACAAATGGTTATGAGAGAACACGCAAGTTTGTAGCCAAGTGGCTCCGTTCACTATACCTCTAATGCAACAGTGAACAAGCTCTATGTCACAGCATACACAGGGCTCAACAAATTCTTCAATACACGACAAGTGCTCCATGTTCCAATTGATGCGTTGGCTTCTTCAACACCTCCAATCACAAGGAACAACACCTCTTTCAATCAACAAGCTTCACACCACATTGGATGCAATGAAATAGGACTTGACTGAGTGCCTTTCAGCGAGTCCCACGAGGCTCAATGTAGGCCTCACGACCCTCATTTTGATACCATATTAGGGATTACATTGAACACAAAAGTTTGGATATTTCATTTACAAACATTTCATTTTATACTTGAAACAAATGAGAGATTCAATAGTAAATCCTGCCGACTAAAACAATTGTGTGCCCAAGTTACTTAAAAGGAAGTATAGCTCAAGGTTTGGGCACTTGGAATCGTTGTTTAACTCATGGGTGTCATGTAATCCCCGTAGGATGTCAATTTATTATTGGTAAGTTCTAATTTCTAGTCCCACTTTCTTAATTGGATCTAGGAGGTTGGGCCATGTTTACGCCTGTAGCCCGGTGAAACTTGGTAAAAGTCGGAGGGGTGGTTACATATATAGATCAAGTAACTATTAAATTGAGTTGAACAACATTGTTTTCTAAAATATTTGATGTGCTCTCATGCATGCGCACACATGCATATTTGCACTTAATGCCACCAGACGTAAGATCATTTGCAAATATATATTCAAAACTATATTTGTTGACTTTCATATGTCACCAGATTATTGAATTATAAGTTTTATTATTCTACTTTAATGAAGCTATATGAAGATGGCTTTCATCATGTGGAGTATGGAGGTGTGAGGGAAAGCTTTGTGAAGGTAGCTTGCATTGTGCACGATGCAGAGGTTTAGATGCATAACTAACGAAAAATACTGAAATGTGGAAACTCTCAAAAACTGACAAAATGCGAGCCTTACACAAAGTGACATAATTTTATTCAATTAATTAGTAGTAGAGACAAAAACTATATTGCATTGCAACTATTAATCTTGCTTAAATTATAATCTATTTATTTTAATTATTATTATTTTTTTATATTTATATAGTATCATTAATTAATTTATAAATATTATTATTATTATAAATTTAAAATTTCTGAAATTAATAGAATATATATAATATAAAACATTACCATTAATATAACATTACATTATATTCCTAAACAACTAAAAAAAATAACAAAAAAACAAAAATCTTCTTAGTATTAATCAAGAAATTATTTAAATTTAAAAGTTTCAACTTCTTCGGTCTTCACATTCCCAACTTACACTCCAAAAATTGCCCCGCTACATTTACCTTATGTTTGAGATAAATCTTTGTAGGTCTATCCAAATTGAAGATTTCACTACAGCATGGAAGCTAGGGCATGATAAAGAGCCAAACTATGGTTTACTTCATCCAAATGTTTTTGTATGTTACTATAAAAGCATTTATTAGCCTAATTATTTTGGTTGTAGTAAATATGCATTCCTGACTCTAACCTTGCTAACGTTGGGAATATATAGAATCTTTTCTTTGCCCTTCTATTTGTCTCATTACATAAATGTGGTATGAAATGTATCATCAACCGTAAGAGACGCTTGATGGAATTAGGCTTTGATTTTGTTTGCCACAAGCTAACGTTCAACACAGTTTGGATATCAGATATTTCTTTTTTTTAATTATATGGTGAATCTGTAACTGTCACGCCTAATTTATGGGAGACCCAGGATCAAACCTTATATAACTGTCAGGCCTAATTTATGGGAGACCCAGGATCAAACCTCATAACTGCCATTATAACACCAAGAGCATAACCAACCACCTACAAGTCGAATATACTAAGTTCCTATGATCTTAAAACATTTCTTATGATGTTAATATTATATTTTCTGGGAACCAGCATAGAGTATCTCTATAATCGTTCTACCATTTGCTAAATGTATGTCTATCCAAATATTTATGCAATTCTTCCCATCTTCTTTTCAGCTCCTTCAATTCTCTAACGGATTTTATATCCAAAGCAATTTGACTTTTTGACAGAAATTGGCGTGTATGTCTATCCAAATATTTATGCAATTCTTCCCATCTTCTTTTCGGCTCCTATCCAAATATTTATGCAATTCTTCCCGTCTTCTTTTCAGCTCCTTCAATTCTCTAACGGATTTTATATTTTATGCAATTCTTCCCGTCTTCTTTTCAGCTCCTTCAATTCTCTAACGGATTTTATATCCAAATCAATTTGACTTTTTGACAGAAATTGGCGCTCTTATTATGAAGAATCTAAGACTAATCCATGTTGTGTGAACCATCCAGGTATACATTTTGACTCTCATAATAGTTGGAGTGTTCTATCTAATGAGGGAAAAAAACACTAATAATAACGTATTTTAATTTCTATTGTTTCAAAATCCTGAGATTAAATAACTACATTTACTAACGAATCCCTAGATCTCTAACCTGGTTCTAACACCATCTAAAAAATAAACAATCCTGTTTACAACACTATTACTGTAAAATTCTTCACAAGAAAACGAAGCAACATAATCAGACGAGCTAAACACCTAATTACAATTCAATCTATTCAATTAAATATCTTGGAAGATTATAACAGTCTTCGTATACACCTAATTAAAGCTCAATCTATTCAATTGGTATGTTTAACGATTATAACAGCAGTGTTTTTACAGCCAAATATTGGCATATATGTAGAACCAAACATAAACATGAACATCGTATGGTTGACGTACGGAACACTTATTCCACTCCCAAATTAAGTATTGCATGTTTACATGCACTGTTGAGAGTCATCTTCATTTAATTTAACAACACAACCAAACGGACCACATGCCAATGTCCAAAACCAAAGCAATTACCTAACAATCGGCTTTGATTTAAGCAGTCTATAGGCAAAACCGCGTCTATGATACCTAGAAAACTAGTTGAGGCAGTAACACGATCAAATAACATTAATGATTGGGCCTGCATATGCTCTCCCTTTAAGGATGAAGTTATCAGGCTTTTCCACTTCTTCCAGCCACACAAACCCTTCATGAGCGATATCTCCTTGGCTTTTTCTCTCTGTCAAATCACATATCCATATAAATACACTTCCACAAATCACGATAAACCAGTTTCTATAGCAATTTAATTAAAGGCTTTCAAGGAAGATCATTAGAGCTTACCCTTACGCAAAAGTCGAGTGGAGGAAGGAAAAACACGGTAGTATGTAGGATCCTCTCTATAAGGAGGAGCTAGTACATCCAGCACTGCGCAAGATGTTACTGCTGTGAAGGAATGTATGTTTCCCCCTGTTGTTGGATATAATACGGATGATTCACAATATGGAGCTCTTATAACAGCGTCCGATTTCAACTCTGCAACTCTCACTGTAAAAGACAAATGCGGAATAGCAGGATCATCAATAAATACAATATTTCAGTGTTCTTATCTCGAAGCAATTACATGATTGTTAAGAAACATTTTAATCACAAACTGGCTTACATCCTGGTGGGCGAGAGTATTGGTGGTTGGAATTGTTGGATATGTTGGATATGGGATCAAACCAATCATAAGACTTGACGTGCATTGTGCCATACAAAAGCTTGCTTACCACTGTCATGCCACGATGATCGTGGAGTGGAATTATTGCTGATCTAGGTAAACAAAATATTCCCATCTGAGTCATCAGAAGAAAACCATCAATTGCAGCGAATATTTGGCAATAGCTGTCACAATCCTCGCTTATATCCACATGAACCCCAAACATATTGAGTGGCAAGACAGACTAATTGAAAACTTGAAATGCATAGTAATTCCGTCTGTTTCTATATATATATATATATATATATACTCACGTTATTCCTGATTCTGTCACGATCACAAGTACTCTTCCTCTATAGTGAAGCACAAGCAAGATTTAGTGGAATGAGTTGGGTTTTGGTTATTCACCGAAAAGTTCTGGCAATCATGAATATGGATATATGTGACCGGTGGAGTCCAACTATCTCCCGATCCTGAACGATTGCGTTCTCTTCTTCTTTTGGCTGTCGTTGAAGAGGAGGAGGTAGGATGTTTCTCGTCAAGGCCCAAGTCTATGGGTTTTACTGTATCTGCAATACGAATTTTCACGATTGGAAAGGACCAAATGAACTTAAAAATGATATAGAGATCCGCAGCGATGAGGTTTTCAGACATAAATATTTAACGAAAATAGTTTCAAATTATTCAAGGTTAAGAACATTATTAAACTTTGACACAATGAATGATGCAGCTGGATCATTTCTTTTCAAATATGAGAATTTTTTACCATTATCTGTACCGAGCAACATTGCAATACAAATCAATACGCTATGTATAAAATCACCGCTCGTAGACAAAAACCCACAACAAAACTTGAACTTAAACTTCGCTAATTTATATATATTTCCAACATTCTATTCTTAATTTTCAAAGTAGACGTTAGTAAAATAATTCCTCTGACCAGGTCATTAATACTTATATGAAATATAAACAAAATGAAGAGCCATAAGTCTTATTTATAATTCTTATTTAGATTTCAAACATTAAAATTAGCTCAGTTTCTACTGATTTTGATTTAAAATATTTTTGACATGGATTCAGATCGTCCCTTTATACTGATATACTTGTAAAATACATCACTTCTTTCTTGTCATCATGAAATAATTAGATACTCGTGTGATTTCAATCTATCTTGAAAGTGTTTCTATTGATTTTGATATAAGTTTTACATTGAATTGCTAAATTTATGAACGTCCATTTACTGTTAAAAAAGTGAATGCCTGTAAAATATATAAGCGAACCGTTTTCATTTCATCTTGGAATAATTACAGCTTCACTTCATATCTCATTCCGAGCTAAACCTATCATAGATGATGGGGAAAGGGTTTGTAAAACTGGAAAGTCATATATACCTTATGTGTAATTTTGAAGAAGCACAGCATCTTAACCTGAAATTTTATCCCCAAATTACTTGGTCCCAAATATTCGGCTAACACATCATTAGTCCTGGACCATCTGTCTGGATTACAACTGCTGCTTGGTCATATCACCAGTTAGGAAGGCGTGTCTAACTTACCTCTAGGTTGCAAAGTTTAAAATACGCTTTCTACTGATTTTTTATATAAAATTCTTAGGGCTTCATGGTCCTCTTTAGAAATATATATGTTAACTGTTTTCTTTTCATCCTGAAATAATGTTGAAATAAATATAGCTTCCATGATCTCAGCGTGATCTTAAACCCCCAAAGATTGGGAGGATTAAAGAAACAAGGGATTGAGAAAACCAAAAGTTTTAAGAGATTCTATATAACTATCCTACGAGCATTATCTTTATATGGTATAAATAGATTACTGATAATTTGGACTCTTAAAAATATTTAGCTTTTCTCAGAATAGAAAGAACGTTTGACTTTCTAGACTTGGAGATTTGTTTTGATTCTAAATGTAGTATACCCAACTAGAATCAGATCACCTGATTCCATGAGGGACAACAATTTAAGATGGTAGTTATTAATTATTGTGACACCTGCACGCTCAATTCTGAGATGATAAATATATACAAAAGACAAAAGCACGATTAAATGGAGGAGTTACCCAAAAGAGATGTCAATCTCTGAATGGCCTCCGGTGGAGGTATATGTGGAGCTGCTGAGGTAGAAAAGGTTTCGTTGCAAAGCTCGTAAACCATCTGCACTATGTTACTACTGCTCATTTGCCCTACGTAAGGAGAATCTTCCACTCTTACTAATCTTTTTAAGCGACAGGACCACCAGCTAGAGCTCCAACTTCCCTTAACTATGATGCCTGCTTGGGTATTTTTAATATGAATCCGAGCAGCCGCAGAAAACCCAGAGTTAATCTGTATTTATGCTGTGCAGTTGCAGAATACGGGGATTGGAGACGATCGACTAAGACTATAGATTGATCAAAACATTCAAATCTGACGGCCACGCAACAGAAATTTTTCATGGTTTTGGGAGCAACCGGGAAGAAAACCAGGGGCTGTCTACGTGTATTTACATATACAATGGGCTACTAGACGGTCGTCTCGACAGAAGGAATGGAATTTTCAATACCTTTTTCTCTGCAATTTGTTTTACTTTTAAAGTTTTGATTCCAAGTCAATTATCTAATGGGAAATGGGATTGTTCCTCTACCTAGGGAATGGAAGTATTTCGTCTGTTCACATTTGTTAAAGTGCATTCAGCTCCGAAAATAAATATTAATAAACACCGATATTTATGGGCTCGTATTCCGACAAAATGATTGTGTGATTCCTCGTTGGTACGAATACAAAAATGATTGTGTGATTCGTAAAGGATCAACTGAACATGTGATTTATCATACAACTTGGACAGCGGAAAACACTCCCGTGACTAAAATTTTAAATCAATTTGCATCGGCTATTCCGTGATACAAATTTTAAATTTATTAACTGATATAAGGACGTCTTTTAGGTTAAAAATGTTGATGATTTTTATTATCTTATACGAATATACACAGAAATATGCATATTTCGATCCCCACAAGCGACAAAAACTTTCAAGGCTCCGGAATTTTTGGAGGGTAGCCGTTAGATTGGTCATACATTTGAAAGGGAAAAGTTAGAAGAAGAAAACCATAAAATGGATAAAGCATTTTTTTTTAATTTCTTACCAGGATAAAGCTTTTCAAATGTAGTTTTACATTTTTCGGATCTTGCTATTCTGTCTTTTCAATTTTATTTTATTTTTCCTTAGATTTATAGTTTTGATAAGTTCATTTCCCGTACAATATAATAGGTCTACATTAAAATAAATATATACTCGAAAATGAGAAGTATTGATGCGAAGAAATAATATAAAAAGAAGCTTTGGCACGAAGAATTACTTACTTTATTGAGGATGGCTTCACTACGGTAGGAAGGGGTGTTTTAAGATGTTTATTTAGGATAATATTTTAATTTCATCTTAAACAGTTTACTGATTTTTTTTTCATGTAATACCCCTATTGTAAGTACATAATTAGTCGTGTAATGGTTGCCACTCTAATGACTATACTAGGATGAAATAAACTTATTATAGTTGGATGTTGATTTTATTTTGGGAATTACATTTGCTGACACCACAGTAAAGCATGAAACTTGTCATAGTCCATCTTGATTTTTCATAAAATTAAATAAAATATAGGATGAAACTTGCCAAAATCTGAGAGGAATCAAATTCATCTTGATTTTTCCTAAAACTAAATAAAATATATATGGATATATATGACATCTCTCATGGAGATAAAGACCCAGAATAAAAGCGTTGCATGAAGAAAGGCAGGCTTTTTCTTTTATGAAAAAGAGTGAAAAAGCTTAGGCTAAGGGGAAACAAAGCCCTTGAAGGCAGGACGTTGCCAATGAAAAATCTGTGAACATGATAATGTTAAATAAACATTATCAAAGCTTAGTAGTGGTTACTGAGGCTTCACAAGTTATTATAGCTCAGGGGGAATTAGATGTGATTCAAGGTTAGGAAGTCTAGTGCAATCAACCATTGTTTTCCCGGTTTAAGAGTACTGGTCAAAAATTTTGAACTCTATTAGGAAATTCGATGGTTTTATATTAATGATGTATAATGGAATTATGTTATAGATTAAAATAATGTGTAAATTCAGTTTTGTTCTCATATTTAACTATGTAGCTGGTATTTACCACTGTGATAAGAAATAACACTGAAGTCTCAGTAAAGTATATATGATGCTTCTACTAGATCATTGTTATTCATAAATTAAGAATATGTGATGTATATCACTGAGTTCTAAATTCTTTACAATATTATATAGTATAGGTAGCAGTTCTAGCATATTGTTGCAGGATGGAAATCATTCAAAAGAATTAAACATGAAATTGATGCATGTGAGATTTAAGTAATTGTTGCAAGCATGTAGACGATGGTTATCTCATATTTTATGTTTCTTTTAAGCAAAAAGAAAACATTGTTACCATGCAACATAGTGAGTGTGTTTTCTTTTAAACAAAAAGAAAACTTTGTTACCATGCAACAGAGTGAACGTGCATAGTAGTACTGATAAATCACCAAATACAACCCTGCTAAGCAATGGAGTTAAAGTACATGTATGGCAGTAAATAAATTATATGCATAGTAGCATGGATGGATTAAACAATTAGAACCCCTGTCGAATAAGCACAAGTAGGACACATGCATAGATGTAAGGATCTGTGGAATGAAATGAAAATCAACGGTCACAATGGCAAGTTGAATATATAGATATATACAAGAACCTGTTGATAAATATATGAGTAACATTGTGTTGAATCAAAGGAAAGAGAATGTGAAATAATTCATTTCTACATGAGACAGAACATACATGAACAATACAAACAAATGAGGTAGCAAGATTATTATTCTAACAATACTATGGAGTGGTAGTATCGATTTCATGAAAGTAGCAACAGTTCTAAGCATGTGCCATGTTTTAGCCAAGAACATGTTAATTATTTTGGATGCATGTATCTATATCAATTATGACGAGATTCTATATTGAATATGATATATAATTACTCGAAACCATAGTAATCCAACACAGTGGATAAGAATAGTCAGTTTATAGGAAGCCCCATCAAAGATTAAGGACATGTGCTTATGGAAAAGAAGAAATAAGTAGGGTGATACATGTCAATAACCAAAACTTGGCACACCAAGAAGCAATGGCCTTGAGGAAGTATTTCCAAATCAAGACGAAAGAGTGGGACGACCTAATGCACCTAGTGTGCATAAGGGGTAAATTAGTAGCATAGAGAAATACAGACATGAGATGCAAAGTGAAAAAGAAGAGCATAAGTTGTTGGACACAGATTGTCATTGATATCAATAGGGCAATATTCAAGGAGCCAAGAGGAGCCAAGAGGAGCAATATATATAGAGCCATTGGTATATGCCAAAGAAGAGGAGCAAATGGAGCAATGTACACATAGAGCAAACAGAGGAGCAAACAGAGCCATGGGATACAACAAACACAATTGTCGAAGCCACAGAGGAAGAAGACAAAACTATCGAGAGCAATGTATGCCACAATAGGGTTATATGCATGCAAACAATCCTGAGGAGCCATATTGGAGGAGCCACATAGAACCGATAGAAAGGAAACAACAGAGCAATATATAAACAGAGTTACAGGGGTGGAGCAATATAAACCATCAGAGGTGCAAACCTATATATATACATATATATATCTATCTATCTATATATCTATATATATATACACACACACACTATCGGGCTCGAAAAACCCACGTATGCATGTTTTAATATTATCGGTGGTTAAAAACCCATATATGCGTTTAATACATTATCAAAAAGAAATCATATAGATATGCATGAATTTAAACACTATCGGGATTCCATAATAGCTATCGGAGGCGGAAGACTTAGATACATATGCTTTAACGCCATCGGCAGATTTGAAACCTTATACACGGAAGTGTTGAAGTTGTATCGAGTCGGGTGATACATTATCGCATCGGGACTTCAGGAGGGAAGTCATACAGTGTTAAGAATGACCCCTTTGCGATCGCTGATAGTGATACATATATATGCGGACCCGACAGGTATATTAACCTCTGTCTATTGTTATATCGTGTCTGCAATAATCATGATGTATAAAGGGTTGTCAACGCCAAACTCCCGATTGCAATAATGTTGCGGACCCGACGAGCATATTTACCATGGTTCAATGTATTATCGCATCTACCCATCGCCTGTCCGACTAGAAACGCCGACTGCGATTAGACACGGACCCGAAGGGGTTATCAACTGTTGTTTAATACAAATCGCATCTGATCCATCAGAGAGGAACATATATAACACATATATATATATATATATATATATTAAAAAGGGACATTGCAAACTACCGATAGCAATAGCGATATCACATCGGGACTGTGGAAAGCGTCGATAGTTGGAAGCCCGCATTGCCGACCACCGATACCATGAGTGGATCATGACCGTCTAATCGGTTAGATCCTGATATGTGTATATAACCCCATATATGCATTAAAAGGCATAGAAGACGTTGTTTTCAATAGTAATGAAAGTTTTGGGTCTTGAAAGGGATTAAGGAGCCGATTTGCCAGTTTAAAAGGGTTTTCGGTCACGATATTTAAGAGAGGTGATTGTGGGTCAAAGATCCCTTATGGGCCTTATTTAAATCCATTGCTGTCGCCCCTTAGTCTTTTGACTGTTTTGCTCATATTTTCCTAGGTAACTCTGTTTTTGCTTGCGGGGTGGTTTTTAAGCCGAAAGGCTTACGGTGGCTGTTTTCGATGAATTAGAAGGCTGAGTGTCAGTTACATGGAGTGGGAAGCTGAAGTGTCAAGCGAGCATAGAAGATCAAGTGAGTCAGAGGAAATGACAACGACTGAGGAGGAAGCCAAAGAGCCAGCATGTAAGAGGAAACGAATTGACAGAGGCACGAGAATGCATAAAACAACAAAAACAGAGGACTGTGGGATTGTTGTTGTTGTGAAGAACCAGAGTGAGATGCTGCAAAAGCAACAGAGGCTATAGAGGTAGCAGAGGCAAGAGAGTAGAAGTGAGAAGGATTGGAATCCTTGGGGCCGGTGCCTCAAAAGTAAGAACGATTGAAGTCCTTGGGAGTTGGTGCTCCTAAGTCCAAGATTCGTGTCTTGGCAGAACATAGTTGGTGCTCTGGAGGTTGGAGCCTCACTAAAGTCCAAGTTGGAGCTTGGTAACTATTCACAATCAGATATAGACTTATATTGTATTTATTTCATTGCACTGTCTTGAGTTTTAATAAAAGCAGTAATTCCAGCTGTTGATTTCTGTGTTCTGCGTATATGTATATATATATATATATGATTTTGTCAATCATTAGAACAATTAAAAAATAAATAATAAGAAATACTGATTCAGCCCCCCTCTCAGTATTTCCAACAGTTGGTATCAGAGCAGGCTTTTTCACACTAGCCTAACAGCTTGGAGAAGGATTTGCAGCCATGATGAGAAATCACGAAGCATCAGGAAGACCTCCTTTGTTCGATGGCACTAACTTTGGTTTTTGGAAGAAAAGAATGACCTACTACTTCTGGCATTTTGTTCAAAATGAATACAAAACTACTTCCACTCTTCCAACAGACCAAGACGAGAGGAAAGCCTACATCGCAAATGCAAAGGCAATGAACTCCATCACTAGTGGAATCACTGATTCTAAGTTTACAAAAATCATGCACTGTACGTCTACCAAAGAAATGTGGGAGAAGCTAGTTAGCTTGTACGATGGAGACTCAAAAGTAAAAAAGGCAAAGCTTCAAACTCATAGAAGACAATTTGAAATTTTGAGGATGGAAGATGAAGAAGATATTACAGCATACCTCCTCCGAGTAGCTGAAGTGGTAAACTCCCTGAAAGGATTGGATGAAAAAGTTGAAGAAAGTACCATTGTTCAAAAGGTATTAAGATCTCTTCCAGACAGATTTGACTCCAAAATAAGCGCTATAGAAGAAGCAAAGGATCTAGATACCCTCAAAATGGATGAACTCCATGGAATTCTCACTGCCTATGAAATGAGAAAAGGTGGCCCAAGCTCCAAAGATGCAGCATTCAAGGCCTCAAAGTCAAAGAAGGGGAAAGAAAGGAATGATTGTAGTTATGAGTCAGATGTGTAATCTGAATTGGCTCAATTTGTACGAAAGTACTAGTGGAAATGCATTGTTCCTAGGAGACTGTTTGGTATCCTGGCTCAGCAAAAAATAGTCATCCATATCATTATCCATAGCCGAAGTCGAGTATATTTCTATAGCAGACTGTTGTACTCAGATACTATGGATGAAGGAAGCTCTAAAAGATCTCAACATATGTATAGATCAACCAATTACCATTTATTGTGACAACACAAGTGTTATCAGTCTCAGCAAAAATCCAGTGATGCACTCGAGAACCAAACACATACCAATCAAGTATCATTTTCTCCGTGAGCAAGTAGCTAAACAAAACATTGTCTTGGAATATATCAGTACTAAGGATCAGATAGCTGATATTTTCACAAAACCTCTTCCTCGAGAAGCATTCGAACATCTGCATCAAAATATGGGGGTTATTTCTTTATCATCACACAAGTTCATTCATAAAGATGTAGCAGGACAGGGGGAGCAGGTTGACAGGGGGAGCCCGTATGCATTCCTTTTCCATTGATGTCAAAGAGGGAGAGAGCAAAAGAATATTTCCATCAATAAAAAAGGGGGAGATTGTCGGACAAAGATTGTCATTGATGTCAATAGGGCAATATTCGAGGAGCCAAGAGGAGCCAAGAGGAGAAATATACACATAGAGCAAACTGAGGAGAAAACAGAGCCATGGGACACATAAAACACAGATGTCGAAGCCACAGACGAAGTAGACAAAGCTATCGAGAGCAATGTATGCCGCAATAGGGTTATATGCATGTAAACAAGCCTGAGGAGCCCATATTGGAGGAGCCACATAGAACCGATATAAAGGAAACAACGGAGAAATATATAAACAGAGTTACAACGGTGGAGCAATATAAACCATCAGGGGTGCCGACTTATATATATATATATATATATATATATATATATATATTATATAGACACACACACACACACACACACACATTTATACTATCGGGCCCGAAAAACCCATGTATGCACGTTTTAATATTATCGGCGGTTAAAAACCCATATATGTGTTTAATACATTATTGGAAAGAAATCATATAGATATGCATGTATTTAAACATTATCGGGAGTCCATAACAACTATCGAAGGCAGAAGACTTAGATACATATGATTTAACACTATCGGCGGATTTGAAACCTTATACATGGAAGTGTTGAAGTTGTATCAGATCAGGCGATACATTATCACATCGGGACTTCAAGAGGGAAGTCATACAGTGTTAAGAACGACCCCTTTGTGATCGTCGATAGTGATACAAATATATGCGGACCCAACAGGTATATTAACCTCTGTTTATTGTTATATCGCGTCCGCAGTAATCGCGATGTATAAAGGGTTGTCAACCCCAAACTCCTGACTACGATAAGGCTGCGGACTTGATGGGTATATTTACCATGGTTCAATGTATTATCACATCTGCCCATCACCTGTCCGACTAGAAGCATCGATTGCGATTACACACAGACCCGAAGGGGTTATCAACTGTTGTTTAATACAAATCGCATCCGCTCCATCGGAGAGGAGCACATATATCTATATCTATATATCTATATATATATATATATATATTGAAAAGGGATATTGCAAATTGCCGATAGTGATAGCGATATCACATTGGGACTGTGGAAAGCACTGATAGTTGGAAGCCCGCATTGCCGACCGCCGATACCACGAGTGGATCATGACCGTCCGATCGGTTAGATCCTAATCTGCGTATATAAACCCATATATGCATTAAAAGGCATAAAAAATGTTGTTTTTAATAGTAATGAAAGTTTTGGGTCCCGAAAGGGATTAAAGAGCTGATTTTCCAGTTTAAAAGAGTTTTCAGTCCCGATATTTAAGAGAGGTGATTGTGGGTCAAAGATCCCTTGTGGACCTCATTTAAATCCATTGGTGCCACCCCTTAGTCTTTTGACTATTTTACTCATATTTTCTTGTGTAACTATGTTTCTGCTTGCGGGGTGGATTTTAAGCCGAAAGGCTTACGATGGCTGTTTCCGATGAATTAGAAGGCTGAGCATCAGTTACATGGAGTGGGAAGATGAAGTGTCAAGCGAGCATAGAAGATCAAGCGAGTCAGAGGAAACGACAGTGATTGAGGGGGAAGCCAAAGAGCCAGCATGTAAGAGGAAAAAAATTGACAGAGGCACGGGAAGGCATAAAACAACAAAAACAAAGGACTATGGGACTATTGTTGTTGTGAAGAACCAGAGTGAGAGGCTGAAAAAGTAGTGGAGGCTGTAGAGGCAGTAAAGGCCGGAGAGTAGAAGTGAGAAGGATTGGAATCATTGGGACCGGTGCCTCAAAAGTGAGAAGGATTGAAGTCCTTGGGAGTTGGTGCTCCTAAGTCCAAGAATGGTGTCTTGGCAGAATAGAGTTGGTGCTCTGGAGGTTGGAGCCTCACTGAAGTCCAAGTTGGAGCTTGGCAACTATTCACAATCAGATATATACTTATATTGTATTTATTTCATTGCACTGTCGTGAATTTTACTAAAAGAAGTAATTCTAGCTGTTGATTTCTGTGTTCTGCGTAAACACACACACACACACACACACACACACACACACACACATATATATATGCATGCTTTTGGCAATCACTAGAACAATTAAAAAATAGATAATAAGAAATATTGATTCACCCCCCTCTTAGTATTTCCAACATAAGTGAGGTCTAAGCCGCAAACCACTGAAATGGAAAGAGGCAACTGTATCATGCAAAAGACTAATTGGAAAATCAAATAAAAAGGAAATCTGAGGTATGTAAAAACAGAAGTGAACACGAGGACGAAAATGTAAATCTTTTTTTTATTATTTCTCCATAACAGAGTACATATATAAAACTGAGGAAAACATGACAATATTAGAGAAAATAAGAAACCAAAAGACTACAATTAAACAGAAGGAAGATTCAAAAGATACATCCATAGTACATTAGTAGTTTCATTGTTCTGTTCTTGACAAACTTAAAACAAAGCATAGGAAATGGCCAACCCGGCCAAGGAAACCTTCGAATCAGCATACATATAATTAGAGTCGTTGATTAAAAAAAAATAGACTTAGATTTAAAACAATGAGCTATCTTAAGACTTAACACAAGAAAAACTAATGCAGTGAGATGGTTTTGCAAATATTTAACAACAGAGGTTTGTAGAAGCTAAAATGTCATGGGTTGTAGACCCAGAATGCACAAACAAGCTGAAAGTATATCCTAGCATTGCCGGGAATCCGAGACACATGATCATCCATACTCAACGAATTGAGAGTGAGTGGGGCAGAGATGTAAGTGGCAAACCCCAAGGAAAATAACGAGGGAGCCCAAGAAGCCACCAACCTGCAAAGAAGATGACAACAATAAATAGGGAACGTCTAGTTCCCCAAAAAGGTGTATCAAAACCCAGTCGTCTGGGAGCTTACTTGAGCCATCAGTGAACATAGCTATTCAATGAAGCAAAATGCATGAAACATGGTGAAACCATGAAGAAAGGAAAAGATAATTAAAGGTTTACCTGTTAAGCCATCAAAACACAAAGAAACACTCCATTCCTTCAAACAAGACCCATAACACGAGTTGGGAAATAGGTCAAGAAAACGAAAACCTAATTCGGTAGTTCTTTACCATGCATAGAATCAGGCAAAGAAAACCTACCTATGACTTAGGAAGCACTATTGGGTCGAGGAGAATGGAAGCCAGGAAACTTTAGAGTCTTCACTCCAAGAAAACCGCCCAGATTCATTATTGGCAAGCAAATATTATAGTCATCAAATAAAATCAAGGATAAAGGATTATCAAATGGAGGGGAGATAAGTACCAGAGTTCACAGGGAACTGGAGGAAAGCATAAAATTTTTGGAAAGGCAGACTCTAAGTGCAGAAACTAACTGCAACACTACCGTAGCTAGGATGTAACCATACACATTATGTTGTTCCACTCGCCACAAATATCAAATAGTATACACAACAGAGGAGGGAAATCAAAATGTGGTTAGGGTTAGGTTGGAGATTTCTGGACCATAGATCAACCAGCAAGGGATGTCCACCCTTAATCCCCTCTCAAAACTCCAACTCTCAAGACATGTACCCACAGAACAGATGCATGAATCCAGTTGTGGCGAATTAATATGGCTCACACCTATAGAAATGGAAGGTACCACCGGACTATCCAGGATGAAATTAGAAATGGTGGGAGGGTACAGCTATATCCTGAGAGAAATCAATAATCATGTTCCATGTGTAAAGTAAGGGCAAACAAATGGAAATGGTGAATCCAAAGGGTATGGGTTAGAACATAGCCGATGACTTTAACCATGCTGCCTATATTCACATATATACACAATATACACACATATATATATATATATATATATATATATATATAAATACTATATATATAATAATATATATATATATAATATTATATATATATATATATATATATATATAATAATATATATATATATAATATATATAATAGATAGATAGAAAAATAGATAACAACAAAACCACTACAACAAAATCAAAGGGTTTTAGGTTGTGCACCACACAAAACATGTCAATAACTATATTATGCATCACCATTAACTAAGGAAAACTTTGGTGTATGATATCAAGACATGAATATAGAGATAAACCACATAAGTGAATAGAAAGAAAACAATTTTTTTTGGGTTATGATTTAGGTTTGTTACATTTTAATTGTCTTAAACTAAGACAAAACTAAAAACAATTTTTTTCCCATGAGGTGGGAAAAATGAAAAATAAACATTTTGCTTCATCAGGTGGGGTCAATTAAATTTTATGTAATTGTCTTAAAAATAAACCTTTTTACCTCAATGTGTGGGCTCAAGTCTTTGTCTTCATTCCTATGTGGTCATGTGTTCTTCGCATACGACTAAGAATCCAATCTTGAAACTATAGGTTTTCAAAGTTCCAGATTCATAGATCCTTAAAAAAGGTTTGTTGGGATCCATAATAAAAGGTGGAACAAGTGGGATGGCATGGTTGATCCAGCATGTCTAGTTAGGGTAATTGGTCCATCTTTCTAGGAAGCATTTCACGGAAATGGGGATCATGAATAAGTTTTCACAGACAACTGGAATTCCTTCATGGGGATCATGGAGTTTCATGGAAATTTATGGTTTTTTGTAAACACTTGGAGTTTTTTCCCAATTCATATCAGCATGTATTTCCATTTTTCTAACATAATAATTTTGAAGGTTTCTGCATCTTGTATGAATTTGTTTATCTTGTGCCCACTCTCTATAGCGTGTTCCCACTCTTTGAGTTCCAATCAATCACCCTGAGTTTAACTAATAAAATAAATCATCTTTCTACACCATTTTTTGCTACTGCTACTGTGAATATAAATTTTGTTTCTGAGAGCTATTTCATAGAAAAAATGATCTCCTCATCATCACCGAGGGCTTCTTCATAGAATCAACAACATAAGTATTTATTACAAGGCCTTTTAGAATAGAAGGCACTCTAAACATGGGTTTTGTTGTGAAAGGACCCTAGGATCTTGATGGCCTCTACTCTCAGAATGTACTGATGATAAGTTGCTACTCCTCCTGCTCTAAGGAATGGGCCTACCTAGAATATCCATTAATCGTCCCAAGACTTTTGGTGTACATATATGACAACTTCTTTGAAGCTCCTAGCAAGGCTAATGTCTATGCTAGTAAAGGGGATGGTTGCCAAATGCACCATGATACTGCAAATCCAATAGGAAATGGAGCCAATAGAGGGATATGGGAATACTGAGCATTGTGCTTTGGATCTTGGGGAAAGAAAACCATGTAAAACAAGACAAAAGTGCCAATGATCTTAACAGATAGCTTCATGTCTTTGGTGTAGACATGAGCCACAAAGTAGGCTCCACCTCCATATTGAACATAGTCGAAATTTTGGAACACCTTTACCAGCCAACATATGCATATGGATCCCAAACACTTGGCCACCATGTAGAGAACTTCCCTAGGAAAGGACACCTTCCTTCCAAAAACATCCCAAAAGTCACATCTAGGCTGATATACCCACCTGAAATACCAACAGTGTAGTAGACCAACACAAAGATCATTCCTGCAAATTCCTAGGAAATTCCAAAGAGCCCAACACTGCAATAGCCAACCTGGTTTCTCTTATGACCAATGAGAGTTCCCACTGTTATATACAGAAACAACAAAGTCGCAATGATTTCATCTATGACTACAAGGTAGAAGGCTCATAACTTAAACTCTGGAATGTCAAAGAGACTTGTTGGAGGGGTATCTGTGTAGTCCTTTGCTACAAAGCCCTGTTGCTCCAATTGTTTGCCACCTTCCTTAGCCATAGATGTTTTTTGAACAAAAGTTAAAAATTCTGAGACATAGACAAGCAATACCACAAAAATAAAGGAAGGGCGAGGAAAAAAATGAAGTGGTTAGTAATATATAACCTTGAGTCTAACAATTTGTTTTGATGTGTTTTTCATGTTTTTTTCCTCATGGTGTGTGCTCTTCTCCTAAAGCTGGCGTCTCAAAAAACAACCATGACCAGATATCATTATTTGTGGCCTACAAGTTTTCATGTTAGTAAAGTCTCAAGTCTAGAAGGTTGGAGTCATATTTTATTTTTATTTTCTTAATATTCCTCTACAAAAACCTTTCATAATTGTTCACACACACACACACACACACACACAAGCTTCCCCAGCGGAGTCGCCAAATTGTTGGATAGGTAAATCCCCTACTAGCCCAAAAGGGGTCTAGCAACAATCAAACAATGCTACCCTGCAGGTTCCTAGTTGTAATTAACAAGTGGGTAAAGGAAACCTACTTGGATTCCAACACTATGTTTGACGAAGAGATGATCCTGTCGCTCCTTCGCTCCAGCCGATCACAATCCTCCACTATCCTCGCGGACGGACACCTGCACAAGCAAAGAGAGAACAAACACAAGCGTAAAATCTACTAACAACAACTATATATCAGTCAGGAAAGATGTAATTCACATTCATCATTCATAAGACAAATGGGAATGGAACCATAAAAGTAGTCATCTATCTTTATTAATCAGAAAGTAGAGTAAGGTACAACCGAAGTCCTGACGCTGAGTCCTTCTCTAGAGGGTCCAGCCAGCATGTCTTCCAAGCATTCACCTTTGAAGCAAATCTCCCAAGTCAAAGAGGTCTCTCTCTCACATACAAGGCAACAAGCCCATGACCTTCCTCAAGCTCAAAGCAATCCTCACACAACACACCAAATGCCTACAAAGAGCAGCACTAATGCACTAAGAATTCCTCAATAAAAGTCTATATGTTCCAAACTAGCTGCTCATGGGCAATGGAGGAGCCTTATAAAGGAGAAGGAGCCTCCATGAATAGGTAAAGGATGAGCTTTCCCCCAAGAGAAGTGGATGACCAGGCGAACAGACATGCCAGAGAAAGGATGGCGACCTTTACAATGCTAACAGCCAAGTTTGGATTCATCTGGAAGGGTGGCTGTTAGAACAAACTCGCCTAAACAGGATTAGCGCGGGTGCAAAACTGGGCTGGCGCGCTGGCATCGCAACTCAATTATAGGAGAGGTCAGGTTAGTGCGAAGTGGTACAAGTGGAGGGCGCGCTGTTTGTGAAATTTGACCAGCGCGGAAAACACGTGTGCTTCCGCGCTAGCAGCGCACCAGTTAAACTGTTACCCGCCATTCAGCGCGTTTATTTTAGAAACAATCGCGATGATCCAATAAACTTAGGAAAAGAGGGTTTTTAGCCAATTCAGAGAGCATGAGTTTAGTGAATGTGACTTTACGACACAGTAGGGAGACTGACAAGGTGACAGTGACATTTACTGTGTAACAGATGCCCCCTAAAGCATGAAGCTCGAGAGAGCGGGAGGGGTGAAATGCTTTACAAGACTGTTGGACTGGAGCACCACTAGGAAGAACCTGCAGGCAGATACAACTGAAATTTCAATTACATGTAGTCTAGGCATGGGCGCAGCCATCCAAAAAACATACGAAGAAGGTCTGTGGTATGGACGCAGCCACCCAGCTGAAGAGACCATAATGATAAGAGGTATGGTCGCAGCC
>APFE031424388.1:26629-41532 GCA_000404065.3 Pinus taeda | reverse complement strand
CAACACACCAAATGCCTACAAAGAGCAGCACTAATGCACTAAGAATTCCTCTATCAAAGTCTATATGTTCCAAACTAGCTGCTCATGGCAATGGTGGAGGCTTATAAAGGAGAAGGAGTATCCATGAATAGGTAAAGGATGAGCTTTCCCCCAAGATAAGTGGGTGACCAGGCGAACAGACATGCCAGAGAAAGGATGGCGACCTTTACAATGCTAACAGCCAAGTTTGGAGTCATATGGAAGGCTGGCTGTTAGAACAAACTCGCCTAACAGGATCAGCGCGGGTGCAAAACTGGGCTGGCGCGCTGGCATCGCAACTCAATTATAGGAGAGGTCACGTCAGTGCGAAGTGGTACAAGCGGAGGCCGCGCTGTTTGTGAAATTCGACCAGCGCGGAAAACACCTGTGCTTCCGCGCTGGCAGCGCACCAGTTAAACTGTTACCGGCCAGTCAACACGTTTATTTTAGAAACAGTCGCGATGATCCAATAAACTTAGGCAAAGAGGGTTTTTAGCCATTTCAGAGAGCATGCGTTTAGTGAATGTGACTTTACGACATAGTAGGGAGACTGACAAGGTGACAGTGACATTTTACTGTGTAACAGTCGCTGAAGTTGCTGAAATCGCCACGTGTTCATGCAGTGTCACTGAAGTTGCCACATGTTAATGCGTTGTTGTCTATGGAGGAGATATCTTCGCATTATCCAGGGTACTTGCCTATGGAGCCTTCCTTCTTAACCAGTAACCTAGGTTCCAAGGCAGAAGAGAACTATGAAGCAGCACAATAGGGAGAGCTATGAAGCAACACAATAAACTATGTCAACAATTGCTACAAACCACAAACTACAAACAACTTAGCCTACCTTGCTATCACTTATAATCTGGACCTATGATTTTGGAAGGAAACTTAGGAAATTCACCCACCATTTTTGGGTTGCCAGAGGATGAAAGAGTCTTTCTAATGGGCCAACAACTCTTTGATATGAATATTTGGATATCTTCTTCTTTCCAAATTGCTGACAGCTTGGTCTTCCTGTCTCGACTTTGCTTGGTGTTAACATGTCTCTGGTCTTCTTCATGATTGAACTAGGCTCTGAGTCGGAAGTTTCTTGGACTTAACACATCTCTGGTCTTCTTTATGACTAAACCGCTACCCAAAGTCTTGGGCTCTAAATTTGAAGTTGCAGCAGAGAACTTGGTGGGCGGTGTGGAATTGGGTTTGCCATGAGATCTTTCATCGTCCTCCGAGGAAGGATGCCCAAATCTGTTACATCGTCATCCGAGGAAGGAAGCCCAGAATCTGTTAGCCATCCAAGGAAGGAAGCCCAGAATATGTTACATCGTCATCCGAGGAAGGAAGCACAAAATTTGGAAGCCCAAAATTTTTTAGCCTTATTAAGACCCGTTAACCCTAAATGGAGCATCTCCACTATCAAATTTTCTCTCGTGACTACATGTAGCAGGAAGCTCAAATGATCAACAATTTTGAAAGCTTGAGGTGAAATTCCACCTGTAGTCATAGTTGAAATGGCACCAAGAAAGGTAGGTACGTCTTCTTCCTCCTTAAAGTCCCCACAACAATCCTCTGTAGCTCACCAAAATGAATCTTCTGCCACAGTAAAGAAAATTGTTGCCTTATTGAGATCTGTCAACCCTGCGGAAAGAAAATTACTACCTTGTTGAGATCTGTCAACCCTAAATGGAGCGTCTCCAATATCAAATCTTCTCTAGTGACTACATGTACAATTCCGGGAAGCTCAAATGATCAATAATTTTGAAAGGCTGAGGCCAAATTCCACCTGTAGTTTAGCTGGAATGGCACCAAGAAAGGCATGTGCTTCTTCTTCCTCCTTAAAGCCCCCACGATGATCCTCTATTGTTAACTACAATGAATATTCTACTGCAGGAAAGAAAACGAAAGCAACTGCAGTGAAATATTGTGTTTGGATGGTGAGTTTTTCTGAAGGCACTAGTTCGTTAGTTATACCTCTTGTGGTGAGCCCGGTTAGATTTCCCAGTCCATCCGTTGAAAAACTATGTGTTTGTGTTTGGCAATTGAGTTTCTTCAAGGTAATCATTCTCTGGTTACACCTCTCGGTGAGGTAGGAGGCAAATCTAGTGCATGCAAATGAAAATTTTATAAATTACAGCTACCACATAGCATATTAATCATCCTACACAAAATGTTATGTGGGACCTACCATGAAGGCCATGTGTCTCATCGTTCCAATTGTCAAAACTCTACCAGCCTTAACCTCAACCTTGTTCAGTCCTCAGCCTCATGCCCTCCTTAACCTCATTCTTGTTCATTCCTACCTTGGCCTTGTTCATTCCGCAGTGGAGTCCATGTCTCCGCAACTTATGTTGCATATATTGTTGACCTGTTTGAAAACTTGGTACATTTTCTCAATTGTTTTTCTATTGTAGTAGTTTTCGAATTTCTGCTTATTTTGTAATCATTCTAGAACGTAACATTTTCTTTTGCTCTGCTAATATATATTGTTTTCTTATTGCTCTTGCTTCACTAAGTTTATTTATGTACCAATCTATGATTCTGCTTCAATGGGATGACTGTTTGATTTGGGTCATTGTACTATATTGCCCCTTGTTGTTTTGTATTATTGTCAATCCCTTGGGTAATAATTGAGTTCCTAGTTCTAGTAGCCTCTTCTTCATTTTATCTAGATGTGAGGATTTTTAGTGCCAACTGTGCATGTGCATTTCTGTTGAACTTGGCAGTTTTTCTTTTGGCTGGTAAGACATCGGCCCTTACAATGAACGTTGCAGGTGTTTTCAAGGACTGGATCCTAATTGCGTTGTCATGGTCTATTATAAAGGATAGAGTGATTGGTATTAATCTGTTAGGGTATGGCTTGGATTTCTTGGGGGTTTTCTTCCACAATCATTTGAAATTGCAGCCACTTAAGGTAAAGGAGGTTCGGAAGAACGTCTTAGATGGAGATGAAGATCTGAGTAGGTTACTTGGACAAAACCCAGATATTGAAGGCAAGAACAAGAATGATGCCAATGTCTACATTACGCAGGAAGGGTTGTTGATCTTGTTCTCACAGGTATCATGTCATGTACCAATGTGTTATAGTTTGTTTTTCCTTTTATCTAATGAAAGTGGTTCAGGATTGCACCATAAAGAGTGAACTTCATTTATCTTAAGTGTATCTATTCCACCAAACTTTCTTGAGATTCCACCCACCCTCATCCGTTTGAAATTCATGCAGCACATGTAGTGCAGACCATAACAAAAATGAAACCCTGGTGGATAACAAATTCGGCAGTGGATCAATGTTATGTCGACTGTTGAGCTTATTTCTTGTGGCAATCAGACCCTTTATCACAAGATGAATAAATAAAAATCTTCATTGTTTGTTGATCATTCTATCCATTGTTTCCTAATCCTATTTTAATTATCTTATTAGTCAAAAGGTAGAGATTTTAAACTTTGTAGCACGACAATTGCGATCACATTCATTTGGAATGATGATTTTAGATGTGGGAGCCTCTTAATCTTGTGGACCATTGTATTCTTTGGATGAAGGTCAGTCAAGAGCTTTGTGCCTAGTTTTAGATATTTTTATAAATTTCTTTGGTTCTCATAAAAAAAATTAAAATAATGGCCTCATAAATTCCTTCAAATTGAACAGTTCAAAAGAATTATGCAGGCACATGTTGCTTTGGTATGTTGAAAGTTTGGATCTAAAGGTATCGTTTAGTTTTTCATTTCATTTTAGAAACTAAGCATTTATGATATAGAAGGTAAACATAGTTATAGTAAAAACTTCCGAACTACACCCATTGGACTGTAACTTTGATAGCCTTATTTGCACCCAATCTAAAATTAACTTCTCAGAAGACCTGAATGTGAATTGTTGTTTAAAACTTTTCCAAAGCTCATTATGAAATTCATTGATAATTGCACTTCAGTGAGTTAGCAAAAGGTGTAGCCTCTGAATAATTTTTTAATCACTGTCTGCCAGGTTAATGATATTACTTATAATGTCACGAGTTTTCATTTGCAGCATTAACCATTGTTATCATTCGAGGCCAAAAGACTGAAATTCATGCTGGTAGTTGGCACTAGTTTGATGTCATTCGATATGTTCTTGTTGGTGTTTGCTTGAGAATGACTCCATCATCATGCAATGTACTTGAGCTTCTAGTTTTTAATGACTTCCTTGAGTTAATTTGTTCCTAGACTACTTTCAGGATCTGTAAGTGTCCTCTATCTATTCTGATTAGCTTGACTAATCAGTGACAATGGCAAACAAAAGCTATATTTTATAACCTCCCAACAGCGAGTTAGCAAAAGTCATAGCTTTTGAAGCATTCCTTAATTACTACCTGAGAGATGGATGATATTACTTTCAATGCCATCAACTATCATTTGTAACAGTAACCATTGTTATCATTTTCGACTAAAAGACTGAAAATTTATGTTGGTAGTTGGGAGTAGTTTGATTTCATTCAATATTTCCTTGTTAGCGTTTCATGCTTGAAGTTGGGATTTAATTTGTTTTCAACCTATTTTCAGCACCCAGAAGTGTACTCTAGAGTCTATCTATTCTGAGTATCTTGACTAAGCAGTGAAAAGAGAAAAAAAACTGTGTGAATTTTAGGTCGATGGGAGACACTTGAAAGTTTGTTCAATGAAGCACTGGCAATAAAAAAAGGTGTAATTTCTATTACTCTGTCACTTTCCAGTCCTTTGTATCAATGGGCTTGAAATTGACTATTATATTCTTAACAATTATGAACTGTGCAAAATTACAAATGGATAACAATATTCCTGAATCCAACATGGAGTGCCTCATTTTGAGAATTTGCTACTTGATATTTGTCAAATCTATATGAAGTATTCAGAGCAGATCTAATCACGCTCCAGTCTTAATGGCAGAAAGCCCTCTGCAAGCCAAGAAATAAAAATAATCAATGTCTGTTCTAACTTCTAAGCCTTAAGTTATTTTCATTAGGAACAATAAATCTCACTGGAAGATGAATTTGAGAGAACCGACAGATATCTGTAGCAACGTCATATTTGTAGTACTCAATTTTAGTAAGGAATTTATCTTGTAAACTTATTTCAAATTATCTATTCATTTACAGTCTTATTGTATTCAGTGACAATGTTGGATTCATTGTAGTAAGGAATTCCTAAGGGCTAATATTCATTCATCTCTCTCTATGTGATCAGTTCTTGCCCCATAGGCTATAGACACAGGACATTTAGCTACTTCAAAGATAATATGCTTGCATTTTAAGATCCCTTTCAATCATCATTTTGTAAGAAATATGATGTTCTATTTAATATTGAGCAATTAGTTATATTTAATTTCCTATTTTAATCTACTTCTTATAATTTGAGATCCATTTAGATTGTAATATGATCATCTTACATGGTTTTTCAAAGTTGAATGGTTTTTACCTATTTTTATTTTTGCAGTTTACCATATATTCATTTGCAAATCGCTCTCTATTTCTGATTTTTCTCACAACTGCTACATCATGGCTCAATAAGCCACATGTGTTGCATCTTTCTCTTTGAAAGCACAATGTCGTGTTGTTGAATTAGTTTTCTCAATTTTGAGTTGTGATTCAATACCTTTGTCAACCATCAATGTGAAGTTCCCAAAACACATGCTCTACCTCCTTAGTCATGGATTTCCTGCCGAGAAGTGTTTCACAGTCACATGGAAATGTAGTTTGAAAAAAAGACAGGTGGATTATGTTGTTTCTTTTTATAGCTTGTCCCTTATTTTGCTTCATTTTGCTTCTATTTCTTGCTAACAGAGTTTGGGCTTCCTTCCTTGGATGACGATGTAAGAAGATTTGGGCTTCCTTCCTTGTACGATGATGAAAGACTTTGGGATATCATACATGCTTAAAAACCCTCCCTTGGTGGTTTAAAACATGCCTTCAATCGTAGTTATCTTCTTCAGGCTTTGAACTTTGAGCATCTAAGCCTATTACTACCTCCTTTGGAAGGTGAACATGATATCCCTCCTTTCCCCTTCGGAAGTAGAATTGTCATTCCTATTGAATGTAAGTTGGATTTTTATTGTCACTAAGACCTTACAATTCAGGTTAACAGAGTAGTTGTACAAGTGACAGTATCAAAATTTCAATTTTCTTAGCCATTCAATGGGTTTTGGAAATGTCCACTTTGAGTCAAGTTTCAGGCCAAGCTTATACTGATTACCCATTTCAGGATTGAGCTGGAGACACATAGAAAGTCTCAGGGGTACAACCAACTTGCAGGAGTAAAATTTCTTTCCCGTTCGAACATAGAACATAATTAGTCCCTGCCCAAGAGCAGCATCATGGCAAAAATATGATTCCCAAAAAATTGTTGATAGGGTAGAATATTGCACCTTCTTCTTGAAAAATAGAATATTTAGCAGAGTTGGAGTTATGAATTCGTATAGGTTGCTTGGCAGATCTTTCACATGTATCTGATTTCTAGTGATTTTACATGGTAAGTGAAATTAGCTATTGACTTGTCTCTTCTAGCAAGTCAGACATGCACTGAAAAGTACCCATGAAGCACTTTGCAAATGAAATCTTCAAAGGTTGTTAGTGTGCTGGGGGAGAATATTTTTATAGCCATGAAAATCTTGAAAATATCTATGCACAATCACTATGGCTGAAGATGAACTACGGGATCAACTTGAATGAACCAATATCTTTCTCTTCTCATCTGCAAAAAAGGCAGGAATGTAGGTTGTTTATCAGCCTTATCTCCCGGCAAGCTTGAAGTTATTGTATCTAGATGCCTATTTTACCGGTCTTGGATTTGATTGACTATATCATGTACAATGTTCTTATTGGTGTTTTCTTGAGAATGACTCCATCATCATGCAGTGTGCTCGAGCTTCTAGTTTTTAATGACTTTCTTGAGTTAATTTGTTCCTAGCCTAGTTTCAGGATCTGTAAGTGTCCTCTATCTATTCTGATTAGCTTGACTAAGCAGTGACAATGGGAAACTAACGCTGTATTTTATAACCTCCCTACAATGAGTTAGCAAAAGTCATAGCTTCTGAAGACTTCCTTAATTATTGTCTGCCAGATAGATTATGTTACTTTTGATTCCATCAACATTCATTTGTAATAGTAACCATTGTTATCATTTTAGGCTAAAAGACTGAAAATTTATGCTGATAGTTGGGAGTAGTTTGATTTCATTCAATATTTCCCTATTGGTGTTTCATGCTTGAAGTTGGGAGTTAATTTGTTTTCAACCTTTTTTCAGCACCCAAAAGTGTACTCTAGAGTCTATCTATTCTGAGTAGCTTGACTAAGCAGTGAAAAGAGAACAAAAGTTGTGTGAATTTTAGGTCAATGGGAGACACTTGAAAGTCTGTCCAATGAAGCACTAGAAATAAAAAAAGGTGTAATTGCTATTATTGTGTCACTTTCCAATCTTGTATCAATGGGCTTGAAATTGATAGTTCTATTCTTAACAATTATGAATTGTGAAAAATTGCAAATGGATAATAGTATTCCTGAATCCAACGTGGAGTGCCTCATTTTGAGAATTTGCTGCTTGATATTATGCAGTATTCAGAGCAGATTTAATCACACTCCAGTCTTAATGGCAGAAAGCCCTTTGCAAGCCAAGAAATAAAAATAATCAATGTCTATTCTAACTTCTAAGCCTTAATTTATTTTCATTAGGAACAAGAAATCTCACTGGAAGATGAATTTGGGAGAACCGACAGATATCTGCAGCAAATTCATATTTGTACTATTCAATTTTAGTAAGGAATTTATCTTGTAGACTTACTTCAACTTATCTATTCATTTACAATCTTACTGTATTTAGCTGCAATATTGGATTCATTGCAGTAAGAAATTCCTAAGGGATAATATTCAATTATCTCTCTCTATGCGATCAGTTCTTGCCCCATAGGCTACAGACATGGGACATTTAGCTACTTCAAAGATAATCTACTTGCATTTTAAGATCCCTTTCAATAATCATTTTGTAAGAAATATGATGTTCTATTTAATATTGAGCAATCAGTTATATTTAATTTCCTATTTTAATATACTTCTTATAATTTGAGATCCATTTAGATTGTAATATGATCATCTTACATTGTTTTTCAAAGTTGAATGGTTTTTACCTTTTGTTGTTTTTGCAGTTGATCATATATTCATTTGCAAATCTCTCTTGACAAATAGAATATTCAGCAGAGTTGGAGTTATCAATTCGTATAGGTTGCTTGGCAGATCTTTCACACGTATCTAATTTCTAGTGATTTTACATGGTAAGTGAAATTAGTTGTTGACTTGTCTCTTCTAGCAAGTCAGACATGCACTGAAAAGTACCCATGAAGCACTGTGAAAATGAAATCTTCAAAGGTTGTTTGTGTGCTGGGGGAGAAGATTTTTATAGCCATGACAATATTGAAAATACCTATGCACAAAACTGCGGGATCAACTTGAATGAACCAGTATCTTTCTCTTCTCATCTGCACTAAAGGCAGGACTGTGTGTTGTTTATCGGCCTTATCTCCCGGAGAGCTTGAAGTTATTTTAGCTGGATGCCTATTTTACTGGCCTTTGAATTGGTTGTCTATATCATGTACAAGCATCTTAGCGTGTTTGAAAAACTGACTGTTTTGGTTGTCTATATCTGTACAAGTCTCTCAGCATGTTTGAAACTTTTTGCATTGGTAGGGACTTGCTACTTCACAGCCTTCCTTGTTTAATATATGTTTGAATAATCACATTCATTGTAACCTTTCCATTAATTCATATTTGAAAATATTAACAATTAAGCCCAACTACTTTAATAATGAGAAATTTTTCTTAGGTATGCAATCATTCACTAAAATCAAAATAATTCCCAACTAAATGGAAATTACTCTTAAATGGAGATGGAAAAATACGAGACAAAAATCAGGGAGGGATGGTGATACTCTAATCTCTTGAGCGATCAAATAATAGAGTCCTCAGTGAGGCCTATCTCAGACTTGAATTCTGGCGAAGAATTTCTCTAGTGATCCTTCACTATTTTATACCAGAAGCCAAGCCCTCAATTTTCTTGACAATAGGATTTGATAAATTTTGATCCTTGTTGAAATTAACTTGTGGAGATTGTATTTTTTTTGTATGTTTTCAGATTTTCTCGATAGTTTTAAGTTAATTTATCTAAAACATTTATTTCAACTAACTAATAGGCATAATTTCATATTATAATGTTTTTCCAAAAGTGTAAGTTAAGATGCCAAATTTGTAAGTTAAAATCATGTTTCTCAATGTGAAGTTGTCATAGATGTTGGCCTCAGTGATCCCTATTTCTTTCATTGTTTTGAGTTGCAAATAAGTACTATGGAGCATAAACATCTTCTCTTACTTTCACAATTTATTTAACACCAAAAAAAAAAACAAAAATTAGTGCTACTAGTTTTTGACACATTTGATTTTGTATATACAAGACCTGTTTTGGTGGGACTACTTTTTTGACACATTTAATTTTCTATACTTAAGACCTATTTGTTACACTATGATGATGTGAAATCATAGGGTGAATAATTTTTTTCCATTCATATTTCTTGCGGGGAAACTCAAATCTATAAAGCACTGAAAGGCAAAGAGTTTAATGGCAACATTAGTGAATCACCTTCTACATTTCATGACATTGTTAAGATTATTCAATGATACCTTAATTTAATACATGAAAATTTCCTTAAATGCATCTAACTTTGCACATGATAGTGGGTGTTATCACTCATAAGTTTTCCTTGTCCATGGAAGGAAACTCACTAAGGAAATCATTCAAACAACTTTGGGATTGAAAGGTAGCCATTCAATCTAGAGAGGAATTTCTCCTTAACTCTACCACTCAAGATCACTTTAGTAGTAGGTCAACAAGATCATTGACCATATTTTAATTTCTATCAAATGATTTTGGTTTGGAAAGGAAAGGAAAGAGACCATTGGGCATGGATTCTTTGATCTAAAATATGTTAGACATAGGTTATATGAACAACTCTAGCAAAGGAAAGATAGATTACAGTTTCTTAGACAAATCAACATCAAGATACAGTGGAAGAAGGTAGAAAATAGATACCAAAAACGTAGTAGTATTATTTCTGTAAATTATATCGAAGCTAAAAAAACACATAACGATTTGGAAAAACATGAACTTGAGAATTCAGTGAGAATTTGAGTTCACATGACATTTTGCAAACATTGAAGACTTAATGATAAAATTTTTGACTAAAGAAAAACGAAGCATAGTAGAAAAAAATCTGGAAACCATTCACATATGAATCTCTAAAATTTTTCACATGTAACACTACTTATAGAAAATTATATTAATATAAAAAATTCTACACCAGGTTCGTCTTTCTCAAAAATTTTGAACCCTTAACGTTACAGAATAGTCCATTAAATAGCCAAATTACAAGGCCTATTTTGGAGGAAAAAATGTCCTTTTTCAAAAACTAATAACTCAACAAACTCAAATAATAAATGAAACAAACAATAGCTAAAATATTTTTTAAGAAGTCTTGAAATAAGTGGTGTTGAGGGTCATAAATAATGGAGTTGGTCCCTTGAAATCTGAGTTGTTGTTTATATGCCTAATATCCTATCTTGAAAAATGTACTTGACTTCCATCTGTGTCCCTACCTCTTAACTACTGATTTTCTGCCATGGAAATTGAGATTTAGATGCCAAAATGTGATCCTAGAATATGGGTTTGATATTCTATTGGCCACCTAGAATTATAGTTAATTGATGCCGTTTATCTGCTTTGCTGATTTGGTGGAAAGAAAATCAATTAAAATCATAAGAAATAAACTAAAATAAATTAGTTGAAATAGGTGTCTTGGATAGATGGAAGTGATGTAGGTGCATATATGGAGCACAAAGTTCAATGAATATAGGACCAAGGCTTTCCAATGTGATGGGATGGTCACATTATGATGTTAGGAGAGATTTTAAATGTTTTGTAGATATTTTCCTTAAGATGTGATTTTTGTTATTTAGAGGAATTATTTCCTAATTTAAATATAATTTTAGTTTCCTATATTTTGTGAGAATGGGAAACAAACCATCACTTGTGACTCTTCATTACCTATGTTAGATTTCTTTACAAATACATGATTGTTTGAGAAGGGAGTAGTCTGATGTGTAGAAATGGAGAGGAGAAGCTCCAATGGTAGGAGAGGAGGTAGAGGTTGAGGGCCTAGGTTGCACATGCTCACAATATATATTTTGTCCAACTTAATGTATGCTTACATTTGGTATTTGATTAATGAGCAAGTTTGGTTATACGCCTTTGTTCTTGTTTGTTTCTTTGTCTGCATAATTTTAATGAGGTTTGTCTCTCTCTGCGTTTTTAAAGTCGAATCTGAATGTGTGAAGGTTGCAAGCTTCTATGTCAAGTCGATGGCTTGGTTTAAATGTAATTTGGGGTTGAATATATATATATATATATATATATAGATATATATATATATAAATATATAATATATATATATAATTATATATATATATATATATATATATATATATTATATAAATATATTCCTGTGCGTATGGGTCAGAGGTTGTGCGAAGTGTTGTTGTCATCGTTTTTCTCTTTTGAACTTTGTATGAATTTATTTAAGATTATGACTGTGTCGTGACCAATTCAGAATTGTCACATGCTTGTTAAAAATGAGACATTGCGTTGTAATTATTTTGTGTGTGTCGATTGTTGCAATCTCTGGATTCTATTAATGCTTAATTCTATAAGATTGAGGTTGTACCAACATTTGGACTTTCAGAATAAGTGTTTCTATTAGTCTCTATTTCTATGGAAGATTGAACTTATTAAATTATGTGATTGTCAAGTCAATTCACATTAGAAATATGAATATAGTAACTCCAACCGTGGTTTTCTCACGGTTATTTTATGTTTTGGTCAAATCCTATGGGAGATTTGTTATAAAGGTTCCTGTACTCTGTGGGTTGTAAGTGTGCGGGTTCTATTATGTGAAAACCATCAGCCAAATAGAGTAGTCTCTTTTGTTTCAATGTAGTCCAAAACATTAATTTGATTAGCCAATTCAAGTTAGCTTTGAAATCCCCATGAATAAAGGTGATTGAAGTCATTTATTATGTCAAGGATCCACCCAAGGCCGTGGAGAATCAATTCTAGAAAAATATTTGTCGTTCACCTCCCTAGAAGTCGAAAATAGACCTTTCTAGAAGCGCTACGAAAATATTTCGTAGTGCCTACAAGTTTTCGACTGCACTATGAAATTATTTCTTGGCACCTACACCAATCATTTTTCAGAGTTGCGTATGAGAGCTTGAAAACCTGTTTGAGCCTACATATTATATCTTTCGGTGGATGGAAGTGGATGTGATTTGGAGGGGTCTTTTGGTGGATGGAAGTGGATGTGATTTGGAGGGGTATGAAAGGATTAGAATGCAGGAGGAAGTCCTCTCTTGGAATTTGTGAAGGAAATCTCCATATTATGATTTGGACTGCACATTTTAAATAAAAAATCAGAATTACAGAATTAAGGAAAATAAATTTGTGTGTGTGGGTTAGAGTATCCTGGGGTATTGGGAGATAGTTGCTGTAACCTCACCTGTCCCCATCAAGTGGGATCAGAGCTAGTACAAAAATAGCTTTAGGAAAGAACTTGTAAGGTGAACCAAATTGTTGAGGGATTTTCTCCCCTAGGGCTTTTCGGTGGAAACCCTAGCAGACTGAAAGTTGTATAAACAGAGAAACACACATTCACACATCCATTACGCTATAATAAGCAAATTCTAATGTAAGAAGGGCATACCTCAGGTCCTACGTTCGAGAAGTTCCTCAAGGGTCCAAACCCTTCTTCAAGTCCCTTTCGCTCCTTTGTCCTGCAAAACAACCAATTCCAAAGAATGCAACAGTATATGGACAAAGACTTATAAATAAATCATCTTTATGTTATAAATGAAGGAAGTTAGTTATGAACTTTAAGCAACCATTCACATATGAAATTCAAACATGAACATCATAAACATAAAGAAGAAGCATATCGAGAACCAAGACGTGATTCTTTATTATAGACAAATATAATGTACAAAAGGAGTAATACCACCTCAGTAACCTTTCGCAGGCTCCAAGCAAAGCTTCCTTCCGGATCCGTCCAGCCTCAAGCATTTAGCATATCTCCTTCCAAGACTCACTCCATGATGCCATAACTAGTGGATGAACATCAACACACAGGGAAACAAAGGTTTCCTGTACAAATGGGGGAAGTGCAGAAGGCACAAGGGTCTTCAGACCTGGTCAGGGGAAAAATATCAGTATAATAACCTTTCTCTCTCTTCTCTCCTCATTTAGGCCTTCCCTTTGATGTCTTTTTATACCACTCCCGAAGTAGTTTTTTAGTTAGGAGTTGGTTGGGAACAGCTGGGCCACGGCACTAACAGGTGATCAGCAGGTAAAACCCACGATCTCCGCCCGAAAATAAGGAGTTTTATATTTTTTTAAGTGTTTTAATACATATACACGAGTTGGGTATATGCAGACCCGCGTATACACACATTTAACTCAGGGAAATGTCGCGTACAAGGAATAAAACACTATTTGTTTTTTAATTTGAGACCAGGTCTGGAAGGAGGGGTTTCCCTAGGCCATGAGTGCAGCATCACAAACCATAATAGTGAGATTTGGAGCTATAACAGATGCCCCCTAATATATGAGGTCAGAAGGGGAACATGATGGCCGAAATATATTAAGCAAGTACATGGGAAGGAAATCTTCCAGAAACCGAGGAGATCAGAAAGAAACACCGTCTGAGGCGGGCATACCCATGCTCAGAGAAAGCAAAAGCATGTTCGCATATCAAGTACAAGCGGATCCACTAAGTATACAAGTATAAATGACTGGAAAATACATAATGGATCATTTGATCATGATCGAACAAGTACATGTCTGAATATCAGATATAAAACTGTCAATGATGCTGAGAAATACAACGGGTCACTGATATCAAAGACTGATCCCATAAGGTACCAAATGAACATGATGGAAAAGGATGGTACTACACTGCAAACT
This sequence comes from Pinus taeda, assembly GCA_000404065.3. Lineage (NCBI taxonomy): Eukaryota > Viridiplantae > Streptophyta > Pinopsida > Pinales > Pinaceae > Pinus > Pinus taeda. The sequence goes on along the minus strand of APFE031424388.1, from coordinate 27,465 downwards.
CAGGTGCCAACATATAGAATGTCGCCATGACTGACTGCAACATATAAGGTGGAGTGGTATCAACTAGCAGCAACAGGAGCAACTGTCAAGTGAACTAATGAATGCTGATACAACATGAGGTCTTCATCGACCGCCGTGGTACATTTCTACACCATGGGAATAAATGATCTGAAGTCGACCATGTGAGAAATCGTTTGATTACCGGTCATTGATGTATACCATTAACAAATGCGAGACTACTCACCGATAATGATAATGAGCATCAAGGTACCCAGTACAAACCAACAAGTGCGAATAAATGAGCTGGAGTCGAACACCTGTAAGAATATATTGATCAGGAGACAATGATGGTTTCCCACTGTCGATAGCGAAGGATCTGCCAGTAATGACTGCAAATCCCAAGGTACTGCCAAATGGACTCCAGATCTTTGCCCCAGAGGAATGAGCCGGAGTCGATAGGGAAAGATCCGCTAGAAGGAAGGCATTAAGGCATCCTTCATCAATCTAGCGCGAGTGTAACCCGTAGGCCAATAATGTGGAAGGAATCGGACGAAAGAGATGTATTAACCCAATCGAAGTACGTTTCCGACGTACTCAAGATGTGGCTAGTGCACGGAATAAACCCTCTGAACCAACCAATAATGAAAGCTGACACAGAAGTGAGGTATCCACCAATAGGGTCAAATGGAAACCAAGGTACTGCACGAATCCCAATGTGTGATAATGTAAGCTGACGTCGAAGAAAAGGGAAACCACTCAGTCAAAGACCCATGATATTGATCGATGCTGAGCACAAGGTAACCTATCAATAATGAAAATAGGGCCAGGGTGCAACT